>JAQMYF010000024.1:35333379-35345174 GCA_030014195.1 Neosilurus mollespiculum | reverse complement strand
ACTATGTAAAGCTGCTTTGTGACAATGTCAATTGTAAAAAGCGCTATACAAATAAAACTGACTTGACTTGACTTGATGGTAGTAGGATTAAGTGATTGAGCAAATGAGTGAATGAGTGAGTGATTTTTGATTGAGATTTCAACAAGTGCTGTCTTCTCCTTTGAAAATTGCTAACTGTACTTGAAGTTATTGCAGCATGTGGATATTATGATAGTCCTGAAGGAATTAAAAAAAATATTAACTATTTCTACTATGTAAAAATCTATGACTAAATAATACATTTATAATGACACAAACCAGATCACATTATTGTTTGTGACAGCTCTTAGAGTTGGCCAACAGACCTGTAGACATCATAACTGTATATGCTACACTCTGTCTGCAGGCTTGAATCAGGAAGAAGATGGTGCTCTCCTCTTCACCTCAATATGTTCAATTTGATGAGAAACTGCTGCAGCTGGATTTCTAAACTGCAGGAACCCACAAGGTAAATGCTAGCAGATACAATGACAATATATCACAAAAAGATGATGACAATGATGATAACTTTTTTATGTAAAGACACTCTGTTTCATTTTAAACAGACTGGTGCCTGGTGGCTCAATAGCAAAATCTCTGGACTGTTGATCAGAAAATTTGCCAAGCTGCCAAGCTTCCACTGTGCCAGTGACTATGGGGTTCACTTTAACCTTTTTAGTTCAGATAAACTGCAAAATTAGTAAATGCACAAACCCCACATAAACAGAACAGTTGGACAAAATCCAAAATGCAATTAAAAACAAAATATGTAATTTAATCAGTTAATTCATTAATTTATTTGCCATACCGCTTAATCCTACTAGGGTGGCGGGGAGGCTGGAGCCAACTCAGCCAACTCTGATAATCTCTACACCATGAACATCTTTCCAATCTATTGCAGGGCAAACACACACATTCACGTTTACACTCACACCTAGGGGTGTACTGAACCAGTCAATTAGCCCAATGAGTATGTCTTTAGACTGTGGGACGAAACCAGACTACCCAGAGGAAACTCACATAAGAGGAAGAAGAAGAGGAAAAAATTTGAATTTAATTCAAAAGATGAAAATTACCATCCAGAATGTTATCAGTGGAAAGTGCAGAATGGGCACAGAGGGAATGGATGTGCTGAACATGCTACAACAGTGAGGCTTTGTGGACACAGAAACCGTGAGCTATATCTCTCCTATATAAAATGTCCTGTATGTGCCGTGGATTATTGAGCAGCTGAAGTCTTGTATCAGGCAAGAGTGTACAAAATATCCAACTGCAAAACTGCAACAAATAGTACCATTGGTTCAAGTGATTAAAAGGGAAGGTATTGTAGCACAGTGGTAATCATATCTATTTTCTTTCTTTTTTTGAGTGACTTGCAGGCATCAAATTCTAACTTTGTTTATATTTTCAAAATACAAATACGTTGGTCCTCAAAAATATTGAATCTTTCTTTGTACTGCATAATTAAAATATATACACCAACTTCTCTGAAAAGGGTTTTGTATATTAATTAATAATTTCATACTTAGAATACTGGGAATTATCTAGTTGAACTGGTAATGTGCAATTCTTGTATTTCTTCAGGAAAGTTACTCTGCTGGTGCTTGGTCTTGACAAGGTTGGAAAGACATTATGTGTCAAAGGGATGTTAAGAGGTAAATATCTATTATTAAATTGTATTAGTTCACAGCCACTGGAAAATGAAACATCAACCTTCAGTTAGAAGTTTTATTTATGAGTGTTATGATAAATGATTTTGATTAAATCCATAACCATTACACCTACCACATCACCCTATTTTATGTGCAATAAGATTCAACCAATTTATCCTGCTGCATTTCAAACACTTTGTGAAGTGTAAATTTTTATTTCATTTGAGCATTAGCTTTGAATTTTATGCTGCCCCCTGCTCCATTCATAATCTTGACTTTGTGAACATACCCTTGAGCAAAATAATTGAGGCCTTTCTGTAAAATTCTCTTGTATAAAGTAAATGCATTTCGCATGAAACAGAAATGGTGCTATGTCAGGAATACATTCAAGAGAGTCTCTGTGTGGAACCATGAAAAAGTAAACAGTGGGGTGGAGCTTAGAGCAGTCAGAGTAATGATCCAATCAGTGTGCATGCTGCATGCACCATTGCTGCTAAGTTTTAATTAGTGTGTTCTGAACAAAAAGGAAATAGAAAGAGGATTGTGTGCACAGACAAAGAAAACACTCTCTCATTCTTTGGATCCCCTCCCACCCTGTGCGCCACGCTATGATTAGTTTTACTCTCAAGGCCAAAAGAGCAAACACCACTGATACAGGTGACACAACGTTCAGTGTTTTCTCATTTGTTACAAAAGTGAATTGGGGTTTACATACATACATATGCATGAATGTGGTAGGACAAACTTGATTGCTTAGTTCAAACAAAGACCTATTAATGGACATGACAAGGATAGGGATATGGACACGTATATGCAATGCTTCAGCATGAACTGAAAGGGGACAGTGGTCAGATTGTTTATTTTCATTCCCTCACTCAGATGTATGTGTGGTTAATTTTCTGTTTAATAAATATTTTGTTCACTTTTCAGTTCATGACTTCTGAGTGTAAAATTACTTTCTCCAACACACTGTTTTATGCACAGAGATATATTTTTTACAAAAAACAAACAAACAAACAAAAACATTACATTATATGACTTCCATGCCTCTCTAAGCACATTGTTTATGTTCATGAAACTACAATTAGAAGTCTTTTTCTAATTGTACTGTCATGAACAGAAACATTCAATGTGCTTAGAGAGGAACCACCACGATTAGAATATGTTTACGTTTTTAACTTTGTATCAATAAACAAATCACAGATATGACACTTTGAACAATTTTTGTTTAATAGCTGAACAATTTGGCTTTGTGAAACATACCTCAGACAAATACACTTATATTAATATATGACATATTCATTCGATAATTTTTCTCCTGTTCCCCATTAATGGCAAGTATAAAAATAGAAATCAGTATGCAGTTAAAAGAGAGAACAATTACAGAGCCTAACAAGCTATTGGACATGATTCATTGCAAGGAATCATGGTCCCAACAACAGATTTGTCACACAGACAACATTTAAACATCATTGCTGCTAAAAGTGGTTCTATATGTTACTGAATTAAAGGGAATACTTACGTAGTACCTGGTTTCTGAACACTGGTTTAATTTTTGGGGAAAATGACAAAAACTGCAGAATTTATTGTGTTGGGTTTTTTGTTTGTTTGTTTGGTTGGTTGGTTGTTTTTTTGTTTGTTTGTTTAGTACTTTTGGTTATTTGTCTTTTTTTCATAGAAAATTGTGAAAAGCACAAAACTGTTATTTATGGACTAATAAATCAAAACAAAGAACAGGTGTATTTTCATTTTCATGTGAGTGTACATAAATAATTTTGGAGTTATATAATATGTTTTTTTAAATATACTGTTTTTTTTTTTAGATCCCCATGGAGAAGTGAGTCCTACTCATGGTTTTGTCTGCTATGAGTTAAGGATAGAAAACTTCCTGCTGAATTTGCTAGACATGAATGGAAGTCCTGAATTTCGCTCATACTGGAGAGAACACTATGGCAAGGCCCATGGAATAATTTTTGTGGTGGACTCCTGTGACAGACACAGAATCAAAGATGTCAAAGAGCTACTCACAGATATATTGAGACAGCCTACAGTGGCTGGAAAGCCCCTTTTAGTGTAAGCCATCCTTTAGATACCCTTTATTTGTTTAAATATTTAATTTAAAAAATATTCTTAAAATAATTATATAAATTGCTTGCTCTAGATACAAAGTAAATAATTTCCACAAACTCTAAACTATAAACTCACTTTACAGATTAGCCAATAAACAAGACAAAATGAATGCCTTATTGGGAAGTGAACTGATTGAGGTCCTGTCCTTGGAGAAGCTAGTCAATCAGAGCCATTCTTTGTGTCACATTGTGAGTAACATACAGTGTTTAACTAGAATATATATACTAAATATGTGGCCATAAATTAAAATATCTTTTGAGAAATTCCTGTAGTGATAATTTAGAGCGGAGCTCCTGAGCAGAGAATCATAGTCAGTAATTAATATGGATTGGATGGTTGTCTATTGTCCTGTCTAGTGTCCACACATGCCCACAACAGGAAACTCAGTTAGGCTGTCGTGTTGCTTTGTTGATGATGATTGGCTGTTGTATATCATTGACTTGCATGAGGATGGTCAGGAAAAAACCCAGCTTTATAATTAATAATGAAACAGAAACTCATAAAGTAAATGTTCATAGTCTGCAGCTCAGACTCACCCAGCATAAACACACAATCTAACTCAGGTAGGCAAACTTACAGGTAAATAAATGTTCATGGAGCGAAAACTGAAATCAGAGGCTTGACAGAACATAAACTCTTTAAATGGATACTTAAACTTACCAGATATGTGATACAAATAAAAGCAGAAATCAGGTAATGAAAGGAAAGGCATGAAAAGTGAACCCAGGCACAGAGATTAGTAGAGATATGTATCAGAAGCTCCGTTTTAGGTATTGTCTAAATCTATACATTACACATTATTATATGATGTGATTATACCTGATTAGGGCTTTTTATTTTTATACTCTACGAGAGGTTGTATCAATAATACAGTTTGTGTTTCATAAAAGGAGCCATGCTCTGCCTTAATGGACCTGCGGCAATGGTCTGACAGGAAGACATTGCGAGGCCTCAGGTGGTTACTGCGGGCTGTGAGCCTTGACTACCAAGATCTCTGTGCACGTGTAGTCAGAAATGGAGGAAGAACACTAGGACATGATGAGAGAGAAAAGAAATGGAAGGCAGAAAATTGTCCGAAGAAGAACAAAGTTGAAAGGTGCCTTTTTTTGTTTAAAAATTGTATTTTAAATAGTCTCAAATACAATTTTTATTGGCCAGACACATTCAAACACAGTATGCAATAGCAATACAACCACAATCAGAAAAGTTGGGACATAGAAGAAGTTGGGACAGTACAGAAAATACAAATAGAAAAAAGCTGCTTTCTAAATTTACTTTGACTTCACTGCAGACAGTATGAAACAAAGATATTTGATATTTTGCCTGGTCAACTTAATTTCATTTGTTAATATACAACTGTTCCTGCATTTCAGAAACAATCTGGACTGGGGCAATTTAGGGCCACTAATAAGGTTAATTAATGATGTTATTTGAAACAGTTGTTGTCTTCTAGTAATTATAATTGTGTTTAGTTCAAAAGAAGTATCCAGGAAAGGCTTAAGAGCTTTAGTTGTCACCAAATGTCTGAAGAAATGATTCAATTATTTCAAAACAATGTTCCTCAAAGAATGATAGGAAGGAATTTGAAGGTTTCACCCTCTAAAGTACATAATATAATTAGACAATTCAAGAAATCTGAAGGAATTTAGTGCATGAACTCTGATCCCTCAGACAGCACTGCATATGATAAAACCACATGGGCTCTGGATTATTAAGCAAACCTTTTTCAAGGACTACAGTACAGAGTTACATCCAAAATACCAGTTAAAACTTTAATGTCTAAAAGGAAGCTTTATTATATCCGCCGTGAAGTGTAAGAGATACTATGTTCTCACAGGCTGTCCACCTCTGCTGCATCCACCACAGATACTTCTTGTTAACACTCTAGCAGTACTGGTTCTTTGTGGATTTATTTTATATTTATGTTGAATGTTCCCTACGGCATGCCCTACCAGCCTATCAAGACTGGATCACTTTGACCTATTTTCAAGGTCACAGAGGTAAATTAATTAAAAATGCCCTTTAAACTTACTGTCAAGGCCTTCAAAGCTATTGAAACTGGGTCGCCTTGACCTAATTTCAGGTAAAAAGTCAGCTATGTCACATTTAGCACAGAATTGTTTGTTTTTCACCAAAGATATGCCTAAGGACATCCTTCTAAAATGCATTTCTAGTTTTACCTGTGTCTGTCATTTCTCTACGCTCAAAGCCACCTATAATCGCAATGTGAAAACATCTATTTTGTTTAAATTAATTACTGTTCAATATCCTATATGTGTATATATAATATGTGGTCCAGACCAAAGACAAAAGCACCATCCACTATATTACCATAAGACCAAAAGGCCTTGTTATGGTGTGAGGTTTTTCTCGGTGCCTCTAGCAAAGGTACCTTACACTTCTGTGGTGGTACCATTTTTTTTAGGGATTCCCCCATGCATATTTGTACATTCTGCACAAATTACATATGCATGGCTGAGGAAAAAGAGGGTCCAGGTGAAGGAATGGTCTACCTGCACTTTTATTCTCAGTACATATGCATGAATGTGGTAGGTACTTTATTCCTCTTTGGAACAAAAAACATGACAACGCAGTGGCAGCACCTCCAGGGTGTACAAGATTTGCTTCAAGTATGGCATGAGATTTTATCCAACCAGTCCATATCTCTTTTATGGACCTGGAGAAGGCTTATGACCATGTCCCCCAAGGTGTTCTCTGGGGGTGTTTCTGAAGCGGATAGTCATCTGTTATGGGACATTCAATCTCTGTACTATCAGAGTCAGAGTTTGGTTTGCACTGCCAGCTGTAATTTGACTTGTCCCCAGTTAGAGTTGGACTCCGCCAGGGCCAGCCTTTGTCACCAGTTCTGTTCATAACTTTAAGGGACAAAATTTTTAGGCACAGCTGAGTGGTAGAGTGTGTCAGGTTCAATGGTGAGTATGCCTTAGGATTCTGTTCCTGCTTTTCGTAGTTGGCATCATTGAACACTGACCTTCAGCTCACACTGGGACGGTATGCCGCTAAGTGTGAATTGACTGGGATGAAAATCAGCACCTCTAATTCCATGATAGTGACCGAAAGAATGAGACTGAAGATACAAGTGGGCAAAATGAGTTTTCTTTGCAGGGTGGCTGTGCTCAGTCTTAGAGATAGGGTGAGCAGCTCACGTCTGGGAGGGGCTCAGAGTAGAGTCACTGCTCCTCCACATCAAGAGGAGCCAACTGAGGTGGTTTGGGCACCTGGTTATGATGCCTCCTGGACACCTTCCTTGGGAGGTGTTCCAGGAATGACCAAGCAGGAGAAGACCCTGTGGTAGACCCATGACATGCTGGAGAGATTATAACTTTAGACTGGCTTGGTAACAATTCAAAATTCTTATGGAGGATTTAGTGGAAGTGGCAGGGGAGAGGGGATTGTGGGCTTCCCTCTTGATACTATTGCCCCCACAACACAGATCTTGTGCAGCATTGGAAAATGAAAGGAAAATGCAGCAACAACCCATCCTTTTGCACAACTTCAAACTTTAAAGAAAGAATGGGACAAAATTACACCTAAAATGCTTAATCAATTGGTATCTTGGTAAATGTATTTTAGTGTTGTGTTTACTGTTTAAGAATTACAAATTACTAAATGCTTTAGCATCCCAACTTTGTTTTTGCAATGTCTTTCAGGAATTAAAATAAATGTTTACATTGATTGGCCATAACATTAAAAACATGACCACTGACAACTGAAGAGAATAACATTTATTATTTCTTTATAGTGGCATGGGAGGCCAAGGCTCATTGATACAAGTGAGTAGCAAAATGCCAGTACGTCTGGTCTGATCTCACACATTAGCTACTGTAACAAAATAGTGAAATGGTTGAAGCAGGCTTTAATAAATAGGAGACAGAACACACAGTACATTTCAGCTTGTTGTGTATGGAGCTGTCTCACTGCACACCAGTAGAGTGGTGTTAATGTTAAGGCTAATCGATGTATTTTGAAAAAACAATAAAATTCATAAGGTAAAATGTCAAATAATATGCTGTTATATTGTTTTGGCTGCAGTATAGGTCAAAGATTAATTACAAATTGTTGTTTTCAGTTTTAAATTAGATTTCAGTATGCCATCCAAACCAAAATCTGATTTGGGGTTGTAGAATTTACATAAACCAGAATTTTCTTGTATACAGACAAAATAGAAAAATATAAAACATCATCATCATCATCATCATCTTCTTCTTCTTCCGCTTGATCCGGGGTCGGGTCGCGGGGGCAGCAGCCTAAGCAGTGAGGTCCAGATGTCCCTCTCTGCAGCCACTTCCTCCAGCTCTTCCGAAGGGACACTGAGGAGTTCTCAGAACAGCCGAGAGACATAGTCCCTCCAGCATGTTCTGGGTCGAGCCCGGGGTCTGTTCCCGGTGGGACATGCCCGAAACACCACACCAGGGAGGCGTTCAGGAGGCATTCTAATCAGATGCCCGAGCCACCTCAACTGGCTCCTCTCAACGCAGAGGAGCAGTGGTTCTACTCCGTGCTCCTCCTGGATGGCTGAGCTTTTCACCCTATCTCTAATGGACAGCCCCGTCACCCTGCAAAGAAAGCTCATTTCAGCCATCTGTATCAGTGATCTTGTTCTTTCGGTCACTACCCAAAGCTCATGACCATAGGTGAGGGTTGGAACGTAGATTGAGTGGTAAATTGAAAGCTTTGCTTTTCGGCTCAGCTCCCTCTTTACTACGACGGACCAGTTCAAGCCCTGCTTTACAGCAGAGGCTGCACTGATCTGCCTGTTGATCTCCCGTTCTATCCTTCCCTCAGTCGTGAACAAGACCCCGAGATACTTAAACTCCTCCACATGGGGCAGGGCCTCATCCCCGACCTGGAGGGTGCATTTCACCCTTTTCCAGCTGAGAACCATGGCCTCAGACTTGGAGGTGCTGATTCTCATCCTGGCCTCTTCACACTCAGCAGCGAATCGCTCCAATGAGAGCTGGAGGTTCCGGCTTGATGAAGCCTAAAAGACAACATTATCTGCAAAAAGCAGAGATGCAAAAAGCAGTATAAATATAATAAACATTTATATATTTATATTAAATATAAAACATATGAAAGACAAAAGAAGCTCCTCCTCATTTTCTCTATGTTGGCTTTAACAAAAGCAAAAGCACTTCTCTGATTGCAACAAAAAGAAGAGTCTGTTGTTTGGATGCCCAGAATCCTTCAATAACATCCTGTCCTTGGTCCAGTATTGCTTCATGTAGACAGATGTTTGCTGATACACATTCTTCTCTCCTGGGTATTAATGTAACAGGCCCAACATGTCCTGTGTGATATGAACACCAGGGTATCAGAAACAAAAAGAGTCAGTATGTTAAGCACTATAGGGATTTTAAGCCAGGGTCTCCTGTTTACTAGCCTTTACCCACTCAACCACTCAATTAATCTTATAAGAGGAAATTCTTACGGTGGCTCTAAAGTGCAAATCACAACATTGTTTCCTTGCTCCTCAATACTTGGTTAAATTGTAACTTATTCTGGTCCGCCATCTTTGCCAACCGTCTCTTATTCTCCAATTCTCTTATTTGTGCATACATGAGAGCAACCTTCCTGAAAGGGCTGCACATCAGCCTATAAATAGCCTTTCTATGACGGACACTTTTACATAGCAGGTCAGCTGTGCCACTGTCATCAGCAGAGGACAATGCTCGGTGTGACACTTCAGAGGAAACAATGTCTCATTTTTTTTAAAACACATTTTCCTGATTCCACACTTCTCATATAATTTTTTTTGAGTCACTTCACGTTTTCTCCATGGGAGAGACTAAGGCGCAAGGATGAGACACAAGTGAAGGAAAAAGGATGCGATTTAATCATTTTGAGGAGCACCCATAAACTTCTACCGGAAAGGATAGATAACAGGTGAAGGCATAATTGTTGCTTATTGGATTGACACACTTTTAACTCTTTTACTCATTGTGATGCTGTGAAAAGATTACCATCATATCTAGTATCATCACATATGTATGCCCTGCATCAAATTAATCACTGATAGTTACAAACATTGAATTTTGAGTAGTGCTCATGTTTACATCTGAAAGCAGAATTTACTTCCTGTTAAAAAGTGTGTCCATCCAGTCAGTGATCCTTGTTCATAGGCAGTGTGTCCAGTCAGCGCTTTGTTAATATCAGGTACCATTCTTTTCTGATAGAAGGCAATGTCATTGTGTTTTCTTCTATGTGGCTGTGATTTGTTCTTTGTCATTTGTTACTGTTGTTGTTGTTGTTTTGTGTGTGTGTGTGTGTGTGTGTGTGTGTGTGTGTGTGTGTGTGTGTGTGTGTGTATATATATATATATTGTTATTTGTTGTGTTTTCCTATTTGTTGTGATTCACACTTCAGGGCCCACTGTAAATACTGGATAAAAGTAATTTTTCAAGATAATTTCACTTTCTAAGTTGGCTTTTTCACATGTAATAAAAGTGTTGGCATCTGCAGACTTAAAGCCAGTAAACCAGACATTCAACAGGCACAGTGCCCTCTGGAGAAAGAACAGAAAAAAAGTAGCCCTCTGCAACCAGTTATGCTTAAGGTAATGCACGCGCGCATACACACACACACACACACACACACACACACACACACACACACACACACACACACACACACACACAGATATATACAGTCTGGGTTCCATAACTTCAGTGTACAATGCATAGACTTACATTAATTACCTGGAGACTTACATCAACCATAAAAATAAATAAATATTTTTTTAAAAATGATAATAAAAAAATCCTGGTTTCTCGTCAGAACTCAGGCACATGGTTTATTTATTTATTTATTTATTTTATGGAGAAATGTGGTGACTGTGGAGGCCCAAAAGCTTTTAAAGCTAAATGTAGGTATACTATAAATGAATATAAGTTGGTTAGCTTTTTACAAGTAGTCTTAATAAATAATAACCTTTCAAGTTTTTTCAATAAAGTTTCAAGTTTACAGTGTTGTACAAAAGCCACCATTTATATACATATATAAGGAAATACATATATAATATCATTAAGATCAGGTGGCTGGTGGAATCCCCATCTACTCAAAAACTTTTTTGTTATTGATGTTCCAGGCCGCTCTCAAGGGATGCAGCACAACAGAATGAACAGATAGTTGTTGGGACATCTATCTATCTATCTATCTATCTATCTATCTATCTATCTATCTGTCTGTCTGTCTGTCTGTCTGTCTGTCTGTCTGTCTGTCTGTCTTTTAAACTTTGATATGCTGTATTAATCCTACAAGGAAAATTATTGCCTCTGCATTTAACCTATCCAAAGTGAACACACACACACACACACACACACACACACACACTCAGAGCAGTGGGCTGCCTCACAATGGGGCATCCCTGAGAGCAGTTGGGGGTTAGGTGCCTTGCTCAAGGGCACTTTAGCCATGAATATGGAGGATGGGAAGGTGGAGCTCATTCCCCCCCACTACCACCCATTTTTTCGGTCCCAAAACTGCTTCTCTAACCATTAGGACACTGTTTCCCCCGTTATCCTCCTATTTCGTTTATATTACTGTGGTAGATTATAAATAATATTACCAGTTATAAACACAGCATGTGGAGCTGTGTATAGTTAGCAAATATATTTTGTTGTGTTTTAGCTCATGTGAACTGGAGCTCCAAGGAAGTTTTCTGATGTTAAGAGCTAGCGTGCCAGCTAGCTGTCTATAAAGTTGCATCCCTTGGTTAAGTGATGCAAGGTATTAAGCTTTCCGAGGTGTTGAGTGTGGTTTAAAAATAATTAAATAAATAAATTGCTGCAGCCCCAATTTTTGAATGTGGGCACTGATGAGAAACCAGGAATTTTTTTTATTCAGCCTTATGGGGACTCGCATTTTTCCTCTAAAGGGAGGCAAGTCCCCATTATGTGAGTGTGTAAACAGATTTAGGAACACACAACATTATAAATACCTGGATCACTCTCCCTTTCAAGATGTACGCATGAT
>JAQMYF010000024.1:35296841-35311632 GCA_030014195.1 Neosilurus mollespiculum | reverse complement strand
TTTCACACACTGTTGCTGGTATTTTGGCCCATTCTTCCATGCAGATCTCCTCTAGAGCAGTGATGTTTTGGGGCTGTTGCTGGGCAGCATGGACTTTTAACTCCCTCCAAAGATTTTCTATGGGGTTGAAATCTGGAGACTGGCTAGGCCACTCCAAGACCTTGAAATGCTTCTTACGAAGCCACTCCTTCGTTGCCCGGGCAGTGAGTTTGGGATCATTGTCATGCTGAAAGACCCAGCCACGTTTCATCTTCAATGGCTTTGTTAATGGAAGGAGGTTTTCACTCAAAATCTCACGATACATGGCCCCATTCATTCTTTTCTTTACATGGATCAGTTGTCCTGGTCCCTTTGCAGAAAAACAGCACTAAAGCATGATGTTTCCACCCCCATGCTTCACAGTAGGTATGGTGTTCTTTCGATGCAACTTAGCATTCTTTCTCCTCCAAACACAACAAGTTTTTACCAAAAAGTTCCATTTTGGTCTCATCTGACCATATGACATTCTCCCAGTCCTTTTCTGGATCATTCAAATGCTCTCTAGCAAACTTAAGACGGGCCTGGACATGTACTGGCTTAAGCAGGGGGACACGTCTGGCACTGCAGGATTTGAGTCCCTGGCGGCGTAGTATGTTACTGATGGTAGCCTTTGTTACTTTGGTCCCAGCTTTCTGCAGGTCATTCACTAGGTCCCCCCCGTGTGGTTCTGGGATTTTTGCTCACCGTTTTCATGATCATTTTGACCCCACTGGGTGAGATCTTGCGTGGAGCCCCAGATCAAGGGAGATTGTCAGTGGTCTTGTATGTCTTCCATTTTCTAATAATTGCTCCCACAGTTGATTTCATCACACCAAGCTGCTTACCTATTGCAGATTCAGTCTTCCCAGCCTGGTGCAGGTCTACAATTTTGTTACCGCTGTCCTTTGACAGCTCTTTGGTCTTGGCCATAGTGGAGTTTGGAGTTTGACTGTTTGAGGTTGTGGACAGGTGTCTTTTATACCCAGATGTCTTTTATAATGAGTTCAAACAGGTGCCATTAATACAGGTAAAGAGTGGAGGACAGAGGAGCCTCTTAAAGAAGAAGTAGTTACAGGTCTGTGAGAGCCAGAAATCTTGCTTGTTTGTAGATGACCAAATACTTATCTTACCGAAGAATTTACCAATTAATTTATTAAAAATCCTACAATGTGATTTCCTGGATTCGTTCCCCCCGTTCTGTCTCTCATAGTTGAAGTGTACCTGTGATGAAAATTGGAGACCTCTGTCATCTTTTAAGTGGGAGAACCTGCACAATCGGTGGCTGACTAAATACTTTTTTGCCCAACTGTGTAGTCATTGAACAAAAGTCTTGGGGAAAAAAAACCCTGAAAATAGAGGATTCATTTTAATTTAATATCAATTTAATTTACTGTAACAGGTAAATTTAATGCTTAAAACAGTAAGGTACCATTATACATACATTCATGTATGTATGTATGTATGTATGTATGTATGTACCATCATTGACAAAAGTCTTGTTGCACATGTGGACATTCTCGTATAAAAACTCATATCTCACCAACCTATTAACCGATTTTCATCAGCTATGGCTTACATTCATCCACAACTATTACAATTATTCAGATTGTTTTGTGAAAGTAACAGGAAATTGTAAATTTATTTATACTTTTTTCAGCAAAAAAAAAAGATGAACATATCCACTCTAGGCTGGAAAAAAGACTTGTCACATCAGTAAAATTAGTAAAAAATAATGTGCTTTATTAACTAAATGTGCATGAAACACAGGTATTAAAGCAGCTTTCATGCAATTTATAAAATCTTTTTTAAAAAACTAGAAATCTTCAAGATCTCTTAAAAGCAAATAGCAATAATTTGCACACAGTAATAAGACACTTCAGACACCCTTGGTACACATAGGTAAGCTAGGTCATGCAATGAAAACTATCCTCAATACAACTGGCTGACCAAAAGTTGAAGTTAGCTTCCTGATGACTCCCTCAAAGGCTCCGTTAGGAATCATAGTTTGCAATGCCTGCTTCAGCATGAACTGTACATCATATTTCTTGCAATAGTCACCATACACCATACAGGTCCTGTATAAGACACAGCTAGAATACCATGACATGCTTACCAAGGCCCTAACACATGGAAACTGTTATTAGCAGAAACATGGAGGGAAAAAAATAGATATCAGATGAATTATGAATTCAATATCATATTGCTGTGCCACTAAAAGCCAGTACCAATAATGTTGTTACTGTCCAACTAGAAAATTGCAGGACCCAGAGATGACGGAAGAGACGATCATGTATGAAAGTGAAGCATCATGGTTTAAGGTCACCTCCAGTACATAAGTATCACAATGCTATGTATGATGGGTGGTAACATTACCAGACGCACATATCAACAGATTTCTGCTTCCTATTATGTTTCAAACCTACCGCTGACTGAGATTTCTCACCATAGCATTGATAACAGACTGGTGGATTGATTACAATTGTCTTGGGCCTCAAGAATTTTTGGTAGCACTTAAAAATTTGTAATATTTGTAATTTGAACATCTTGAAGGTGTGTGATTCTTATAATACGATAATTATTCATCATGAAAAGCATCTGGGAATCTGGTATGATCATGTGTAAAAGAATAGATCAGTTTTTGTGGGACATCCGAGTTGAACTGATGATTCTGGGAGAAGTAAATTAAAAAATAAATACATTCGTTCAGTGAGTAAAGTGAATAGATTACTGTATAGCCTTTATATATTTCCTATAATAGATTACTGCATAGCCTTTATATATTTCCTGGCCATATTCTCCTTTTTTTCTCCCCTCTAAAGAGCTGAGATCCAAAATAACCTTGAGTTTGCAGTGGGGCATTTCCACGATTAAAAAAAGCATGGAGCTCCACGATTTATGAGCACACTTGGGGTATAAAAATTGTGTTTCCAAGCAGCCTAAGCAGTGAGGTCCAGACCTCCCTCTCCCCAGCTACTTTCTCCAGCTCTTTCGGGGGGACGCAGAGGAGTTCCCAGACCAGCCGAGAGACGTAGTCCCTCCGTGTTCTAGGTCGACCCAAGAGATCTCTTCCCGGTTGGCCATGCCTTAAAAATCTACAGCAAGGAGGCATTGTAACCAGATGCCCAAGCCACCTCAACTGGCTCCTCTCAACGCAGAGGAGCAGTGGTTCTATTCCGAGCTCCTCCCGGACAGAACATCTCACCATATTTCTTAGGGAGAGCCGTGCCACCCTGCGAAGGAAGCTCATTTTAGCCACTTTTATTTGTGATCTTGTTCTTTCAGCCACTACCCAAAGCTCATGACCATAGGTGAGGGTAGGCACATAGATCAACTGGTAAATCGAAAGCTTAGTCTTCTGGCTCAGCTCCCTCTTTACCACGACAAGCTCCACTTTACAGCAGAGGCTGCACCGATCTGCCTGTCGGTCTCCCGTTCCATCCTTCCCTCACTTGTGAACAAGACCCTGAGATACTTGAACTCCTCCACTTGTGGCAGGACCTCCTTCCTGACCCGGAGGGTGCATTCCACCCTTTTCGGATTAAGAACCATGGCCTTGGACTTGGAGGTGCTGATTCTCATCCAGGCCGCTACACTCTCAGCTCCTATGGCCACCAAACCAGAACACTTCAACGCCTTCGCTGTGCCTAGAAATTCTATCCACAAATATTATGAACAGAGCCGGTGACAAAGGACCAGGAGTCCAATCCTTACTGGCAATTAATTCAACTTATCGTTACCAATGTAGACCAAGCTCTGGCTCTGGCAATACAGAGACCGAATGGCCCGTAGCAACAGATCCGGTATACCATATTCCTGGAGCACACCCCACAAGATAGCCCAAGGGACACGGTCGAAAGCCTTCTCCATGTCCACAAAGCACATATGGACAAGTAAGGCAAACTTCCATGTCCCTTCCAGGATCCTGTAGAGTGTGTAGAGCTGGTTGAGAGTGCTGCGACCAGGAAGAAAACCAAATTGTTTCTTCTGAATCTGGGGTTCACCCATCGGTCGGATCCTCCTTTCCAGTACTCCTGAATAGACTTTCCCGGGTAGGTTGAGAAGTATGATTCCACGAGAGGTGGAATACAATCTTTGATCCTTTGTAAAAAAAAAAAAAAAAAAGAGGAACTACCACCCCGGTTTGCCAATCCAGAGGTACGAGCCAAGGATCTTGTCCCCCCCTGAAGCCCGGCAACTGTGGATCTCTTTATCTACCTTGGTGACCTCCACCCCACTAATTGGCAGACCCCCTGCAAACCCCCAGGCTCTTCCTCTTCCACAGAGGGTGTGTTGGTGGGATTGAGGAGGTCCTCGAAGTATTCCTTCCACCCCATGACAAAATCCCCAGTCGAGATGAGCAGCTCCCCACTTCCACTGAAAACAGTGTTTGTGGAGTACTGTTTCCCCTCCTGAGGTGTCGGATGGTGGTCCAGAACCTTTTTGAGGCCAACTGATAGTCTTTTTCCAGGCTCTCACTGAACTCCTCCCATACCCGAGATTTTGCATCAGCGACAGCCTGGGTTGCTGGACTGTTGGCCTGTTAGTATCTGTCTGCTGCGTCAGTAGTCCCTCAGGCCAAAAGGACCCGATAGGCCTCCTCCTTCAGCTTGATGGCCCCCCTCACCGCAGGTGTCCACCTCCTGGTTCGGTGTTTGCCCCCACGACAGGCACCGATGACCTTCTGGTCACAGCTTTGGGCTGCCACTTCAATAATTTTTGTTCTTGGCCTCCATTGGGATGTGGTTGTAGCTCTGCCAGAGGTGGGAGTTGAAGGCCCTTCTGACAGGAGGCTCTGCCAAACGTTCCCAGGAAACCCTCACTGCACACTTGGGTCTCCCAGGTCTCGTGGGCAGCCTCCCCTGCCATCAGAACATGAAAGAAACGACTACAAATCACCGGCATAGGGTGTCCTGGTGCCAGGTGCACTTATGGGACACACTTATGTTCGACCATGGTGTTTGTGGTGGACAAACCGTGCCTCCTACCTGGAGGCAGAGGGAGGCTACCCTTTCATCAACCGGGGAGAACCCCAACATGTAGGCACCTAGACGGAGGGCTCCTTGTCCACCAGAGAGGTGATGTTCCATGTCCTAAAAGCCAGAGTCAGTAGCCGAGGATCGGTCCAGCAGATCCCACGCCTTCAGCTGCCACCCGCTCGCACTTCACCCGACTCTTAGCCCTTCCACGGTCCATGGGAGGGCAGACCTGTGTCATCTTTGGGCTGGGCCCGGCCGAGCTACATGTGCAGAAGCCCGACCACCAACCGCTCGCGTTCGAGCCCCTCCCCCAGGCCTGTCTCCAGCGGAGGACCCTGGTAACCTACATTCGGGCAAGCGGAACTGTGTCCTAGAAATATACAGCTCATAGAGGTCTTCTGAACCGCGATTAGTCTGGACCTTCACCTAGGACCTGTTTAGCCTTGGGTGACCCTACCAGAGGCATAATGCCCCCGACAACATAGCTCCCAGGATCATTAGGATACGCCAACCCCTCCACCATGATAAGGTGGCAATTCAAGGAAGGGTTTTGATTTATTTTTTTGTAGTTAACTTTTTTTGTAATTAACTTCACCGAGCTGTGATAAAGCCTTGTCAATAAAACACCCAGATGCTTCATGTATAAATGATACTAGTCTGTTATTAGATATAATTGTCTTGAGGGGATTAAATAAAAGGTTTGTAAACACTTTGTTTTGTGTATTGAGTGTATATCCAGAAAATCTTCCAAAACTTTCCAGAACGTTCATAAGCAGTGGGATTCCAGATTCTGGGTTTTTAATTATTATAAGATCATTCGTATATGAACAAATTTTGTTTTCCACATTATCTCCTTTAGACCAGTCTCCTTCCTGATAATTTGAGCAAGGGAGTCAATAAACAAATTAAAAAGTAATGGGCTTAAAAAGCAGCCTTGCCTACATCCTTGTTGTTCTATTATTTGGTCTGAGAGACACCCATTCACTTTAATCCTTACTGTTGAAGATAAGTAGAGCATTCTTATGCACTGAATACATTTGTCACAAAACCCAAGCTGTTCATAACTTGAAAAAAAGTCCCACCCCCCTGAATCATTTGCATTCTCCCCATCAATGCTGAGGACTGCACTTGACTTTTCTTAAAGAGATTAATAATATTGAGGGCTCTTCTTTTATTGTCATGTGTTTGCCTGTTACTTATAACCCCTGCCAAGGAAGGCATTAAAAAACTTCTTTGCTTAGCCTATATAACTGTGTTCAGTTTATAATCTTTATTTAAAACACTAATTGATCTATAGCCTTTAGGATCTTTGTCCTTTCCCTCTTTCGGTATGAGATGAATGTCTTGTCCCACAATAGTGGAAGAGCTCTGCCTTTTAAAGTGTATTCAAAAGAGGCCCCTAATAAGGGAAGCAAGGGTTCTCACATGTTCTGCCACCATTCCAGAGGAATCTGTCGCAGCCTGGTGATTTATTGGTCCTAATATTCAAAAAAATCTAAATTTCTGTAATAAACTTTTAATTTTGACTTTTACCTATAGATGGGAGGTCAAGACTAAAAATTTTTGAATTTTAAGCCTGCTTGCCTTGTCTAGCTGTGTGTATAATAATGCATAGTAATGCAGAGTCATGAATTTTATAGATGGTGTTTTCCACCATCTGTTTTCTAAGTTTTCAAGCAATTAACTTGGACACTTTAAGCCCTGCCTCATATCAGCGTTGTTATATATATCTTAGTCTTTTCAATTTTTTCACTTAAAATTTTGTCAGTCGCCTGCTTAACAGGCCCCATTTGCTCTAGTAAAGAATTGTTTTTATTTAAAGAATGACGCTACTCCAACTTTTCTCGTTTTTTGCAAGTCAGATAACTTTCTTGCTCTTTTTTTTTTCGGCATAGTACATTTAGCAATAATTTTTCCCCCTCTAAGACTGGGGTGTTAAACTCCTTTTCACTGACGGCTACATCACTAAATTTAAGGGTGATTGAGGGCCGAATAATCACTGAACATCGATTCTAAAAGGGCTTAACAGTGACGAGCTAGCTTGCAATCTTTCTTGAGTCATGAATGACTTGCCGTTTACTTGAAATAGGAAGCTGCCACCTAGTAGAAGGATGATGAATTAGGTTTCATGTTAATGGTCAATGCAAAGAATGTACGGTATCATATTCTTTGAAAGCTCTTGCGGGCCACATATAATGAGGTGATGGGCCTGATTTGGCCCACGGGCCTGAGTTTGACACCTATATGCTAAGATTTTTTTGCTGCATCCCATAAGATTACAGGACTAACCGTTCCAGGACTAACCGTTCCATTATCATTACATTCTAAGTAAGTTGGTTTGATGTATTTATTTTTTTGAATTTGAAAAAAAAAAATGGTCTTATGTACAGCAAAAATAAGTTCACTTTAAAAGACTTTATTGTTTTATCATTAAATGTTTAGATTTTGAATGATAATATTGTAAAAATATAGTGTGGGGTACATGGGATTACTTCATTCCATAAACTGAATTCTGGCACATAACTAGTGGGAATACATGAAATTCTATTTAAGCTTTGAACATTTCTTCTATTTTAGCTGCCGGCCCAGATGGGTTCTTTGCTTGGATCTTCTTTAGCCTTGCACTATCTGGACTGTGTAGAGGATGAGTCTGCATTTCTGCGCCTTAACTTCTGGCTCGGGCACTCACTTCAAGAAGGTAAAAATGCACAAACTTTTAAGCTAGAGTATATTGCCATTTAAGTACTTTTGTTCCTTTTTCAACTGGTTCTTCTGCTGTGTCCTTGGTTGGTTGGTTTACCTGAAATAAAACAGTAATATGTCTTTACTCCATCATTGTTTTGTGAGCTAGAGTTTCTGCTGTGTCCTGAAGCTGGGGCCTCAGACAGCCTTTCTGAGGCATCTATATTCTTGAGTACCATCCTCTCCTCACAACAGTTTCTCCAGGTAAGTTTATACAGAGGGATATTTACTGATAAAAGCTTTTCTAAAATGGATGGATATTTCCTGTGCTGCCAATTGATAAAATTATAAATAATAAATCATCATAAATGATAAAATAAGGCACCAATGCGGAAAGTGCTCAGTAGCGCTGGTCAAGCTGAGACAGCGGGGATTACTCACAGCATGAGTCTTTACATCTGACGAATGCCCGTTCCCTGGCATATAAGATGGGTGGATGGCTGTCGGGGAAATCAAAGGGATATGGAATCTGCTTCTACCTAAATGAAGGTTGGTGTAAGGATGTCACAGTGTTAAACAAGTCATGCAGCCCTAACTTACAGACTCTATTCATAAAGTTCAAATTGTTTTATTCACCGCAGGAGTTCTCCTCGTTTGTTCTGATCTGAGTTTATATTCTACCTCAGGCTTCTGTAACAGAAGCATTACACCAACTAGCTGATCAGAGAGCAAAAGTAACTGGACGGAAACCATGAGCTGAGCACCTCTGTACTATTGCACAGATTTAGGAATGACACAGTTCTGATTATAAACAGCCGAGAACTGAACAGCAGTGGAAGGATTAAAAATATGAACAGGTCGAGCAGCAGTACGACATTTAACTGTATTACAGGCAAGAATAACCTCAAATAACACAGGTGTGTGGTCAGAAAACACTGCATTGCAAACCTCTAAATTAAGAACTGCTAAACCAAATGATAAAACAAGATCAAGTGCATGTCCACATTCTTGTGTGGGACCAGTAACAGACTGAATAAAATTAAAGAATCAATGAGGTTTAAGAAGTCTTTAGCCATTGGCTTCTCAGGATAGCACACATGACCATTAAAATCCCCAACAATAACAACACAGTCAAATTTTGGCATGATTTTCAGGCAGAAAATCAGAAATATCATTAATAAAGTCCTTATTGTATAAGCTCATACAGGCTCAGTTCAAAGCTGGTGAAGGAGGATGATAACTACAGCCGCTTACACTTAGAGTGATTTTTAAAAACAGCTGCTACTTCTTCTCCTTGGCTTGACCTCTGAGGCGTGTTAAAATAACAGCAATCTACAGGTAAAAGTTCAGTGAGAGCGCTGGACTCACCAACACTGGCATGTCTCAGTCATACAGATGAAATTCAGTTCGCAGGACGTGAAGCAATTCTTTAGAATGAATGTTTTGTTTGCTAGCGATCTAGCATTGACCAGCCTAATCCTAGCAGGAACCGGCGGGTCTGTAGCGTAAATGGTGCAGGTAACTCGACACAGAGGTCGCAGATTGCGAAGGTCCGTACCATGCCAGCGGGGGCGAGGAGAACAGGGCCCGTGGTGCTCAAATGCCTCATCCATGCTGACCACAGGTACCAGCCAGGGGTTGGCAGGGTCCCGTGAATGCTGGGAAAATATAGAGATGAGGCCACGCTCTACAGTCGGACCAGGATACCACAGGAAAATATGCCAAACATACCTTCAGCCAGACCAGTCGGCTGCTCCATTTACTCCGGCAATGTAAATGGAGCTTACGCCGGGGAAGTGGAGCCAAGACATGGGACAGGTGAGCTGGGATCCCTGATAGAAATGGGGGGCAAAGTTTTATGCCCAGAGTGGATTTTTTGTGAGAGGTCAAAGATTTAGCAGTGTTTGCAGATCCTATCATCAATAGTGAGTTACAAGAAAATGACACAAGTAGGACAAGTACATACATCATTTGCAGCGACAGACAGCAAGCCAGACACATTGGCACCATCTTGGAACCTCCAGTCCCCCAGAAGCCCAACATTGTAGGTCTGAATGACTACAGGTCCATTGCACTGTGGTCATGAAGTCTTTCGAAAGACTGGTGTTGAGCCACCTGAAGTGCAACACAGGCCCCCTGGTGGACCCTCTGCCCTACTGGACTAACAGGTCGGCGGACGAGCGTTTAACACCATCATACCTGAAATCCTCCATAGGAAGCTCTCACAGTACCTGCCTCCACCTGCCTGTGGATCACCGGCTCCCTTACTGTCTGGCAGACTTAACAGATTAAGCTCCTGGTCCATCAGCACTGGAGCCCCCCAGGGGTGTGTCTTCTCCCCACTGCTGTTCTCCCTTTACACTAATGGCTGTACATCAGGGGACCCCTCAGTGAAACTCCTGAATTTTGACGACGACACCGCTGTCATTGGTCTGATCAGGGACGGTGATGAATCTGCCTACAGACGGGAGGTGGAACAGCTGGTCCTCTGGTGCAGTCAGAACCATCTGAATCTGAACCCGCTTAAGACTGTAGAGATGACAGTAGTCTAGACAGAGGTCCTAATACTTCTCAATACTTCCACCCCCCTCCTCAATGACAGTGTCTAATGTGGACCTCTTTAGTTTTCTGGGAACTACAATCTCACAGGACCTAAAGTGGTCATCCCACTTAAATACAGTACAGAGGAAGCCCCAGCAGAGGTTGTATTTATAACAACTCAGGAAATTTAACCTGCCACAGGAGTTGCTAATCACTTTCTACAAGACTATAATACAGTATGTCCTCTGCACATCCATCACTGTCTGGTTTGGATCGGCCACTAAACTGGACAGGGTCAGACTGCAACACACAACCAGGCCCGACCTGCCCTCCATCCAGGACCTGTGCTGGTCCAGGGTCAGAAAAAGGGCAGGTAGCATGTCTGTAGACCCCTCACATCCCGCTCATAAAGTATTCAAACTTCTCCCCTCTGGAAAGCTTTACACAGCACTGAATGCCAAAGCCACCCAGCTTTGAGACAGTTTTGTCTCCCAGTCTGTCGCTATGTTGAACTGTAGAAAGTCAGCATCAGGAAACCACTGTGAAAAATAACCCACTGTACACATGTTCTACCTCACTACCCTACCTCATGAAGACATGATACTGGTTTGCACTCAGTGTTGGTGGTAAATTCGGCACTATATTAATCTGCACCATACTGTTCATCTCTTTTTATACTATATTGTCACTTTGCAATAGCTCTTGCACATATTTCCTCATTTCATTTATCTGTATTTGCCCAAATCTTTGTGAAAACCTACACAAATACTTCTCTGTACAGTGATCGATTTAAACCAAAGTCAAATTCCTTGTTTGTGTTTACAAACTTGGCAAATAAAGCTGATTCTGATAAAAATCTTCCCAAGGTATAGGTTTAAACTTGCATTATATTTTGATTTTCAGGAGTGTTTCTTCAGTACAGAGAGCTTTCTTTACAAGTTCCTTAGTGTGTGGGATGGGTCGCTACTCTGCTCCCAGATTTTGGATCTTCTCAGCCACATTCCACTAATGTCCAGCCACTGTAAGTACAACTTTTTAGTTTCTGACTGTAGGTCCGACTCTTTTAACAAGATAAATAAAATAAATATACAGCCTTTAAAATACACCCTCTGTAGTGGTTCCAACGAATGTTAATTTAAGAGAGTTGACTTGTAAATACAATTTTTTTTTCTTGGTGTATAGAATCAAGTTTACTTCTTGTAGGGCATTTTTACTGAACTGAGCTAGCTGGGATACTGCTTGTGCAAAATATGTGTTGACTTATTGTTATCTGTTTTGGCCTGCAATAGTATCAGCATTGGCATTTTCTATCTTTTAAATATTCAGTGTTCTTGGTAAAAGAGCAGAATTGGCAAATCATCCTCACATATTTTAAATTTTGAGCCGGTCCCTATGATTCCAGTGCAGGTAATTCCATCACATTCGCTTGCACACATATTATGTCCCATTCATGTTAACATTTAAATCGGTGATTTGGATTTTTTTTCACCTTGAATGAAGACATAACCATTGTAAAAAAATTCTGGCAATTAAAATACATTCAGTGAGGAAACCTATGCATGTTAATGTATACTACACAGGAATTTCCTTATTTGCTTGGTCTGTTATCTCAGGATTAAAAGTCATTATTCAGAGTGGATAATGCTTAAATCAAAACTGCTGGGGGGGGGGGGGGTGTTGAAAACATACACCAATAGAAAAGTGTAAAAATTGTAAAGTGTACAGCACATACGAAATGTAAATTGCTAAATTTTAAATCGGTCCAATTCACATCTCAACATGCTACCAATTAACCACCAGTCAGTTGTTTTGTTCTGATTTCATAGGTCAAGTGGGAAAAGCCTAGCAACAAGCTGAAAGGAGCATGTCTCCAACTACTGTAGTGTGATTGGTCATATTTTGCAGAATGGATTTTTATCTTATGTTTATATACACTTCACCCTCGATTAACCGTACCCCTATTTGGTATTGCCGGAAAAATGCTAGGACAAGTCCGGGAATCGATGATGGATGTCCGGGTCGGTCATGATTTTCAGACCTCCCTCTTGTCCGGCCCGTTCCCATCCGAGTGGATGGACAAAAATGAAGCAGCAGAGGGGCACGAAATAATGCCCGTTGAACAGATAGTGGCATCAGTGATGGGAGAGCAAAGTGAACGAGCCAGAAACCCACATTTAAAATTAATGTTATAAAAGATTGTGCTGATACGCTTCTTAAGTTTGTGGAAATACGATATTGTGTATTGAGTGTTGGATAAGTGTTGTAAAAGTCTGGGACTGCTGCTGAATAATGGCAATTGCTGAACTGATTATGGTTAATGTCTGGGAAAGGACAGGGACATTAGTGATTACCGGACTTTTTAGGTTCCCGGACAGCCTATCCTCCTAATAATCTGGTAAATCAAGGGTGAAGTGTATTGGGACAAGGAGAGTAGTCCAGTTAAATTTGCAAGTCAAGTTGTAACCATAGCTTTTAACTGTACATGTAAACATACTGTCATGGTTAAAATATGTAAACATAAACTGTATAAATCTTTTGCTTGTTCATTGTTTCCATGTAGTAAATAGTTAAACTCTTAAAGAGGATTTAAGAAACCTGTTTGTGATCTTTCAACCTTAGCTGCATCTGCCAGGATAAAAAAAATAGATAAAAAAAAAAAAGATATGTAAATGAAATAAAAATAAAAATCTTTTAACATGCTTTCTGCTGATGTTTCTGTGTAGTAAATGCAAAAACAATTATTCGCCTCGGGCAGACCTGACCCTCTCGACATTCTGTATCCTGGACTATTCAGTAACATCCACCTCACCTTTAGTGCATAATTGTTTATTTAATAATCAATCTAAGAAAGTGTGGGTGTGCCTTTTCCATGAACATACACTGACCTTGTGACAATGCAGATTTCATCTCCTATAGGGAAAGTAAAATTGGCTAGAAGCAAATTCTGCCCAGGGGGCTTTGCATACATTGTTGGAACTGTTAGCTTTAAATGAATTTTAATGCAGTTTTAGGTAACTATGACCATTATGTGGATTGCTGGTGCATGATATTTTTCAAATGTCCACAGATATCAGATTGCTCGTCCTTGAACCACTGTATCAACTCTATTTCACCTCTAATGTATTTTTAAAGGTGAGTGTCTTATCCTTGTGCTTTCCTTCTGCTTATTTAGAATTCTAGTTATTATGCTGTCTGCAGAAAAACAAAATTTATAATTATATATTTTTCTATATAAAAACTAATATTGTGATAGAACTTGTACACTATATGGCCAGTGACTTGTTGGATACCTAATCTTCACCTGACCCACAGCAAATTTAGTCCATCTTTGCTGTCTTCTGAGAAGCTGAAAACCCCACAATCCCTCTAAGCAAGAATAGGATCTGCATTGCAGAAATGGGAAGAACTAAAACATGTTCTTAGCCACTGGCATGTATGGTTTCAATAGAGTTAAACTCTTGACGGCATGCTTAAGATCAAGACTTCTGTACAGTTTCCAAGTCTAAGCTCAGGTTATTAGAACAAGAACATAAAAAAAGTGGAGATTGTATGACATTGCTTCCTTAGGAAGATGGTGCGAGGAGGGTACAAATTGACTGGAGTTTTAAGATATCTAATGAACTGTGCAAAGTCACTGGTACCTTAACTATACGTGAATTCCGTTATACGCAACACCTGAAATACCTGAATCATTTGTGCAGGTTGTAAAACAACACCCTACAAAAACAGGTGCTGTTTTAACTTACCCAGGTCAGGCTATGGAGCAAGGTAGAAGACATACTTGATATTGGTGATATCAAGTACTTGATACTTGGTAAGCAGTGATTATGATGATGATTTCCACTAGTTTCTGTGGGGATTTGTTTATTCAGCCACAAAAACAATAAGTCTGGACGCTGATGTCAGGAGGAAAGGCCTGAGATCAGTGGATTTTGCAGTCCACGTTATGGACTTTGGTTGGTGCGTAGGGCAGATGTTCACAAGTAATAATTAAAAAAAAAAATTGCTGAGAAGCTCTGCAAAGGACCCCAAGTTAAGTCTTAAAAAAAAAAAAAAAAAAAAAAACTACACGGAGGAGTAAGCACAATAATCCTTATTTGATTCTGTCATCTAAAAATCTCTGAACAAAAACAATATCCTTACCTGCTTCAGGGGTGTCTTGCCATGGGACTGACCTTAACTTCCTAGCAGGCATGCAAGTAAAGAATTTCATTGTGCTGCAATGTATATGTGACAAAGTCTTCTTGTAACAAGTTTAATTGAGCTACACACCAGAGGTATATTTGTGGTGCATTTGGATCTGGCTACCGAGTGCCAGTAATGCCAGTAATTCAGTTTCTGGTTTGAAAATAAAAAATTCCTTATCAGGTTTATCAGGTCATCTAGTATAAGCCTGCAATGTTTTCTTCGATTCCGGCAGTGTTTTTGCTGCATTTTTATTACAAAATCCTGTGTCGCAATTGAAGTCTTCTGCCCCTAAAATGTTCGTTTGCCATGAGTCAAGTCAAGTCAGTTTTATTTGTATAGCACTTTTTACAATTGACATTGTCACAAAGCAGCTTTACATAGTAAAA
>JAQMYF010000024.1:35255324-35271500 GCA_030014195.1 Neosilurus mollespiculum | reverse complement strand
AAGACATGCGGCCGGAGATCAGATGAAACGACAACAAAGTCAATCATTGACCTCCGGCCTAGGGTGTCCTGGTGCCACGTGCACTTATGGACACCCTTATGCTCAAACATGGTGTTCGTTATGGACAAACTGTGACAAGCACAGAAGTCCAATAACAAAACACCACTCGGGTTCAGATCAGGGAGGCCGTTCCGAAGTCCCCCAGTAGAACAATGGAGTCCCCAGTTGGAGCACTATCAAGTACCCCTCCCAGGGACTCCAAGAAGGCCGGGTACTCTATACTGCCGCTCGGCCCGTAGGCACAAACAACTGGAAGGCAGACAAACGGCGCTGTTTCGGGCTGAGCTCGGCCGGGTCCAGTGGGCAAAGACCCGGCCACCAGACGCTCGCCTGTGAGCCCCAACCCCAGGCCTGGCAAACGGCAGACAAACATGAATCAATGAAGATATTCCATGCCAATCTAGAAGTTTAATGTTTAAAAAAACACTTTATTTAAATTGGAAAGGAGTTTCAAAAGATACTAGTGTCAAATTGCTTAAAAACTTAAAAAGTGTTAAACAAGTTTCTTTATGTGGGAAGAATGTCTCTTTGTCATGCCACTGTGCAGCAGGGATGAGGACAGATGCAAAGATGCAAAACTATATACAGTTTTAGTAATAAACTAGACAGAGGTATCCAGAACACACAGAACAGTATCATAAACAGGTCAAGTGATTGAGAATGAAATACCTGGTTGACCCCTCATTCAATGAATGCTGGTCTGGAGCCTGAAGTAAGCTCAGTGGTGGGTTCTAGCTTGAGCGTGGGCTCGAGTGAACTGGAGCCTGGGACCTGGCTTGGATTCTTGTGTGGACCTTGGCCTGCACTTGAACCTTGGCACATAACTTTTGAATTGGTTTAGGAAGAGATATTTACCATGGGTTGCACTCTGGAGTGGTCCATGGGATGAATTCTGACTTGGGCTCTGGCGTGGGCTATGGCATGCTTTTAGGTACGCCCTCAGTTATGTTTTTGTCCATGGGCCTTGGTGAAGACCGGAAAGTAGGCCTCAGCATGGGCTCTTGAGCCCAACCAGGTATTGCCTCTGGAACAGCTTCAGGTAACTCCATGGTTTTCATCTCTGCAGCGGCTTTGAGAACAGGTTATGACAGCTGAGTAGATGTATGATCTGATACCTGCTCGAACTTTTACACCAGAGAAAGCTTGAGCCTGGGTGGTGTTATCATACATGCAGAGACACAGAGGAAAATGTAGGAATGAACTCTGACACAGAAATGAGTCAGAGAGCAGTCTCCGGTTTCATGGTGAGCTCAAAAAGACGGAAGTAAAAACTACATATAAGCTATGCTATCGTAGCTGGTAAAAATGCAAAAACTGTTCACACACTAAGAACTTGACAATAAGTCAAAACAACCTGGTACGCACTGATAGAAACACAGGAGCAATATTTTACGAAGCATGTTTCTCAGCACAGTCTTTTTATGCTGTGGGAGCAGGGATGTGGCATCCTGATTCACTGATTGTGGCAGGTGTGTTCCTGGACATGTACCGTAAATGTTCGAAGTCAGGTGACTAAGATGGGTGATGAAAATTCTGGGAATTGTAATTGGTGTATTGTGTGGCATATGCTGTGACAGGCACTTAAGTGGTCTCTGTGAACTAGAATTCTTGTTGGTTGCTAGATCAAATACTTATTTCACTCAATTGAGTATAGGCTGTTTATTTCTTTGTAAGTGTACAAACTTATCAAATCTGCAGGGGACCATATACTTATTTTTCCACTGCATACACCCAGGTTATGGCAACATTATTTGTTAGCTCTGGAACAGCAGTGAGTTGCTCTCCTCAACTTGCAGCTTCACACTGTTAAATCTGATAAATGTGCATGTACCATATAGTATAGAAATAGAAAGTATATATCGAAGGTATCCCCGCATCAGTTTTCTGTGTGCATTAAGTTCTATCCTGGATTTCTTCTCTACTGGTGACTCAGTTGGACTCTTATTGTGGTGCTTAATCAGCAGTAGTTTAGGGCTTCCTTAAGGTGTGAATTGGGGCAGGACCCAGAAAGTATATATTGAAGGTATCACCCATAGCAGCATAGATCAAAGTACTTTGAATTAGGTGGTAATTTATTAGTATTCTTGCCTTTGTTGAATTAAGAATAGCAGGTCTATGGAATTAAACATTAACCAGATTGCAGTCATGTGCCTTAAACACATTACTGTTCTCACTTCTCTTAGGCCCAGAAGACTTTACCAATAACCCAGAGGTCGTACTCTCAGCAACCTTATCTTCCCTCCACTGCTGTCCCAGTCTCAAACAAGTGTGGCAGGTGGGCTCTGGAACTGCCAATCTGCTGTAAAGAAGGTTGATTTCACTTCTGCCATTGTTTCTTATCTAGGTATCTCCTCCTTTGAGCTTTATGCAGTAAAAGTCTCCTCTCCAATCAACCTCATTATTGTCATTTACCACCCTGCTGATTGAGACTTCAATCTCCCCTCTTACCAGCTGCAGTCCACTTGCCTTCTCCCTCTTCTTTATTCCTTTTCTTTAACTTTTAACAACTGCTCTCCCACACAAAGGATGGAATCTCCTAGACCTTGTTTTCAGTTGTCCCTCCTGAGTCACAGGCATTACTGCCACCCTACTTTGCATCTCTGACCAATACTTGGTTTCCTTTACAATTCACCTTACCTATTTTATCTAACACCAGCTTTCAACTTTCTTCCCCCACTCGGCAAAACCTTCAAACTGTATCTACTTCATCTGTTGCCTCCTGTACTTTAGCTTATCTTCCTAACCCAGTCCTGTTCTTTCCTACCATTAGAATCTGCTACTGACACTTTCCTCTCTTCTCTCTCTGCATCTATGGATCACCTCTGCCCACTATCTAAAATATCCATGAAGACGGCTTGCCCTGCTCCTTGGCTCTTGGGGGTGCTGTGAAGCAATCGTAGACAGCTCAGATCAGCTGAGAGAAAGTGGAAGAAATCTCAACTTGAACCAGATCTGGCTTCGTACCATGTTATCCACATTTTCATCTGATGTAACTTCTGCTAAGACAGTCTTCTACAAGAAAAAGTTGGACACTGCTGCACAAGACCCATGCAAACTCCACAACATCTTTTCATCCTTACTCAATCCATCTGCTCCACCTCCCCCATCCTCCCTGTCCCCTGAAGACTTTGCCAATGTCTTTGATGGTAAGATTAAACAAATCTGTCAGACATTCACTCTCACCCCATCTCCTATGTTATCCATCGTAGATTCCACTTCCCCTTCCCTTGCAGTTTTCCAATCTCACAACTGAAGACATTCAGCAGGTCATCTCATCATATAATCCTACCCCCTGCTCACTGGATCCAATCCACAATACTCCAGATTATCTCTCAAGACCTTCTCCCCTTTAGCGTCACTGTCATCAATAACTCCATATCATCTGGTCATGTACCAACAGCATTCAAAATAGCCAGGGTTCTACCCATCTTAAAGAACCCTCTCTGGCTCCGTCAGAATTCAACAACTGGTATCACTTCTCTCTTTGCTTTCTAAAATTCTAGAACGCACTATTTATAACCAAATGTCTTTGTATCTTTTGCAGAATTACCTCCTTGACCCTAATCAATCTGGCTTCAAAGCGGCACATTCCACAGAGACTGCACTCTTGGCTGTCACAGAGAAACTATGTGTTGCAAGATCAGCCAAGATGTCATCAGTCCTCATCATCTTTTCAGCAGCATTTGACACAGTCAACCACAAGACTCTCTAGTCAGGCATCAGTACTCTAAGAATCTGTGATTCAGCATGGCAATGGTTTGCCATCTACCAGGAATCTCATATTAGGGTACATGGAGGGGATCAACATCTTCTCCATGCCGACTTTCCACTGGCATTACACAGGGCTCAGTTCTTGGTCCACATCTGTTCTCTCTTTATATTAGGTCCCTCTGTGATGTTCCTCAAATGCATTCTCACACCACTGCTATGCAGATGGCACTCAACTTGTTCTCTCTTTTCCTCCCTCTGACATCGATGTTTCTGCATGGATCTTTGCATGTCTGGCATGTATCTCCTAATGGATGGCAGCTCACCAGCTGAAGCTGGTGCAATCTCCTTGGACAACTTTGTGATCTCTCCTTCAGTCATGGCACGAAGCCTTGGAGTAACCATGGACTTTGCTTGTCCTTCTCCTCTCATATCATTAATCTCTCTCGATCAAGTCGATTTCTCCTCTTTAACATCCAAAGTATTTGTCCTTTTCTTTCCACTAATGCCACTCAGATACTTGTTCAGTCATTTATTATCTCAAGACTAGACTTATGCAACTCACTCCTGGCAGGCCTACCTTTGAGCACAATTTGACCTCTGCAACTGACCCAGAGTGCAGCAGCATGGCTTGTTTTCAACCTTCCCAAGTTTCCCGACCACTCCACTGCTACGATCTCTCCAGTGGCTTCCTGTAGCTGCTTGCATTAGATTTAAACACTAATGCTCGCCCTACAAAGCCAAAAATGGACCTGCACCTTATCTTAAATATTTTGCCTTTCACCCCTTAACCATGAAAGCATCCTTGTCTGTGTCTGCGTCCACATTTAAATTTTTGCTTTTTTTTTTATTTCTCAAGAACTGCAGGGTGGATTGGTATGAAAATTTTTGTGCAGGTTTCCTATGTTGTGTAGATGTGCATTACAACTGCCATACAAGTTTGTGATGCAGCCAGACAGAATACTCTTAAAGGTGTATCTGTAGAAATTGGTAAGTATTCTGTAGTCCATACCAAAGTCCATACCCTGGGGAGCATCGCTGCTGAGCGTCAGTGTGGAGGAGGTCACATTGCTGATCCACACCACCTGTGGTCCGCTGACAGGAAGTCCAGGATTCAGTTGCATAAGGAGACACTGATGTGCAGATCCTGGAGCCTCATGAAAAGCCTGGATGGAATTATGGTGTTAAAAGCGGCGCTTTAGTTAGTAAATATCATCCACACATAAGTGTTCTTGTGGTCCAGGTGTGAGAGGGCAGTGTGCACAGCCAGCGCTATTGCGTCGTCTGTGGATCTGTTTGACCTGTAGGTGAACTGAAATGGGTCGAGTGTAACAGGCAGTGAAGATGTGATGTGAGCTTTGACTATACTTTCAAAGCACTTTATGATGATGGAGGTGAGTGCTACTGGTCATTGAGACAGCTCCTCATGAAGCATGTGGGGACTACAGACAAGAGCAGGGAAAGGTTAAAAATGTTTGTGAAGACAAAATCTGCTAGTTCTGTGTGTTTACTTTTTAAAGTATTTACACAGAACTGTCTGAGGGATCTGAAAAGGACAGCAGTCCTCCTCTGACAGAAACTCCAGCTTGCTGTGCTTCTCAAAGTGGGCACAGAATGCGTTCAGCTCCTCAGGTAGAGAAGGAGTCAGATGTTTGGACCACTGTCACAGGATTCCACCTTTTCTTTGTACTGCCCTTTGGCTGTTTTTATTGCTTTTCTCATACGTACTGGGCTTTCCTGTACTCACATGGATCTGTACAGCACACCTCTGCTGTGACCCATTGCTTCTGTTTGGGATAAGTCCATACTGTAACCCGCGGTCATCTATGCATTTCTGGATGTTTTTGGTAACATATTTTTTGGTGCACTTTTAAATATTCTTTTTTTATTTTTTAAATAATTTTTTAATCTTTAATTTTTGTGCAGTTTTCATTCATTTCTCAGGTGTGATGGAATGTAATTTGGAAAAAAAAACTTTTCTCTGAGATAAGTACTTTGTGGTAAGGCTGGCTGATCACTGCAGGGTTTTGTTTCCCATTGGAAATGGATGACCATTTTAAAGCCAGCGTATGTAAAAGGGTTTGTGTATGGTAAGAAGTATGTACCTCTGTGCAAACGTGTGCTCTATATGTGTGTATGGATGTGTTCTACTGAGTAGAGGTTTCTGTTGTTTATTTATGCAGGCATTTATTGAGGATGTGAAGTCCAGAGGGCCCTTAATCTACTCAGTGCTGGAGTCAGCCCAGGCCTTCTTAGCCCAGCATCCATTCCAAGAGCCTGATGAGCTGCTGACAGCTGGCAAAGGTCTGCTGCTATTTCTGACCACACTCCTTTTTGCACACCAGCAACCATGCACTTTTCAAAATACATAATTACAGAAATTTACTGTGAGTCTACCTTATGACATTATATTTTAAATAGGCTAGAAACTGGAGCTGAAATAGTCTTCACTTATATATTCTTCTTTCTTCCTCTTTACTTTGTGCAGAGTTGTCTCCAGGGAGCCGGATGCAGAATGTGAGCCGTTCAGTTTGGAAGCAGGCCAATGTGGCCAGTGACCTGTGGGAAAAACTGACAGCACATTGTTTAGATCGTCACCGGCACATAGAGCAAACACTTGAGTGGTTGCAGCAGGTGCAAGCAGCCATGGAGGAGTTGTCCTGTGCTCTGGAGCAGGCTGATGATGTGAGGGATGCCTGGGAGCCTGTGGGAGATGTCTTCATTGATTCATTACAGGACCATATTGATGCAACAAAGGTACTGAGAGTACATGACTGTTAATGTTAAAAATGACTCCTTGATTGCCCTGTAGCCATACATTACTTGCTAACACCCTGTATCCATTTTCAAGTAATGAAGGATCCCCTTTCCTATTAAATCCTTTAAAAATAAAAATAGTCTTGTTTATCTCTGCTACTTTCTGCACATTACTTGTTAGCTGTCTTTGAGGACATTTTACATTATTTTGTAGTTAAAAATTTTTTACATTATTTTCTGTATTTTCTCTCTGAAATTGGCCCAAAATTAGGTATGAAAAATTAAATCTTGAATTTATAAATGAAGTATACTGTAGGATTACGATTAATAGTATAATATACCTACAGTCGCCATAAAAATATGTAGTAATGTAAATACTAAGTTTTAATAGGGAAATAAAGTTTTTACAATATCATGAACCTGCATTAAATTACTAATCCAGCGTAATAATTAGTCAAGAAATATAACTGTACTCGAGACTTTTCTAAGTACACTTTAGAAGTTGTCACCGCTTAGTTAGAAAGGAATTTGTATAGTTGAACGAGTTTATGTAGCAAAGATTACACCATGGAATTGACTGATCTGTGAGCAGAACAATTAGAGAGACATGATGATTTTTTAACAAGACAAAACATTTATTTTAACTACGCATCAACAACATATAATAAGCAAAACAATACAACATAAACAGAAAGGATGAAGTGAATGGTATGTGAAATGGAAATGCTATGAGTTTTGTTCGCAGCGGTCGTCTGGTGAAGTTAAAGGTCTGTTTATTGCACTCTTCAATCATTCCCTGGAAAGAGCATGGATTGTTTCCGCATTTATCTTTGTCTCTGCACTTGCTGGATCCCACTGACACCTGCCTGTGGCCAGCTTAGGTAAGGAATTCCGGACACGACACCCTTGTTCCTCCTGGTTCCTGAACCACTGTGCCTGGCTCCTCGACCTGCTGAACCACAGTCCTCAACTTTTGTCCTCAGGGAATTCTTCAGCTTCTGTTGTCTGGATTTTCTATATGTGACTGAGACATGGCTGGGTGCTCTTGAGTCAGGTGCTCTTTCTGAACTTCTTCCAGTCAGCTCTTGTTATTTTAACTCTCTGCAAACGTTGGGTCGAGGAGGAGGAACAGTGACCATTTATAAAAATCCTATAAATGTAAGCAGCGTTTTCCTTCTTTATTTTCCAGCTTTGAAACGACTTTATTTGAGGTGGGCCACTCTGACCTGCTACTGTGATGTCATCTACCAACCCACGAAATGCAATAATGACTTTATAAAGCACTTTTCCGATTTCTTATCTGGAATTATGCCTGCCTATGACTGCGTTCTTATTATTGGAGATTTTAATATCCATGGTTGCTGTCCTGATTAGCCACTGATAAAGGACATTTTAAGCCTTATTGACTCTTTTAATGTGGTGCAGTCTGTGTCTGGTCCTGCACACAAACACGGTCACACACTAGATCTCACATGGTTTGTCTGTATTAAACCTGGAAAAATGTGTATTTTGACCACATGTCTATAATATTTGAGGTCAATTTTTTGTGTACTGCAGCTAAAACCTGTGCTTCTGCTCGACGCTGTCGTTTTGTGATTTTTGAACCTCTTCACTGCTGCTCAGTTCTCTGCAGCTTATGAACAGTTTTGGGTCCCTGCTGACCCACTATCTTCAGATACAGGAGGCGTAATCCTCACTGTCACTAGCAGACACTATAGAGTATGATACCGTCAAATCTACTGTACTCTAGGCATATGATATGGTCCCGGAAGCTTATCGGCAGAAATTTAGAAATCACACGAAGTTCCAAACCTGTACGTTCATGGAGTTTGCTCGGGAGAAGGAGACCTTATTTGACCGCTGGTGTGCAGCCAACAATGTATGCGATGTAGGATCTCTCCGTGAGTTAATGTTATTAGAAGACTTCAATAAGAGTGTCCCAGAGCATCTAGTAAATTATCTCAATGAGCAGAAGGTAACGACGTTGTCCCAGGCAGCAGTGTTGGCAGATGATTTTGTCTTAACCCATAAGAATGTGTTTGTGAGTTCTTGCTCTGTCAATAAGTCGGTTCTATCTGCAGAGACAACACCTGTGCCTCTGCACTCTAGAGAATCAAGGGAATGTTTCTATTGCCACAAGTTGGGTCATTTGTTTGCTGACTGCGTAGTTTTAAAGCAGAAAAGACCACAGTCTGTGAGACCAGTAAAGGCAGTCGGGCTAGCCACTGCTGTCTCTCGTCCTATACCTGTTGTACCTAATCATGAGCATTTAAGCGACGTCCCTATTGCTAGTTATAGCCAATTTTTATTAGATGGAATAGTCTCACTAGAGGATAATCCTAGTAATCTGCACCCAGTTTGCATTCTGCATGACACTGGGATGTCTCAGTCGTTTATTTTGGCAGACGTGCATCCCATGTCTGACAGGTCCTCATACAAGTCAAGTGTGTTGATTCAAGGGATCGAAATGGGTATAGTGTCAGTGCCTTTGCATTTAGTTCACTTGCAGTGTGATGTGGTGTCAGGGGTGTTTAAAGTATGCGTAAGACCTATGCTGCCAGTTCAGGGAGTGTCCTTTATACTCTGTAATGATATTGCTGGGGGTAAAATGCCACCTATATTAGAGGTGTTGGAACAGCCCGTTGTGCAAGATGATGTAGTCAAAAGTTATCCAACTGTGTTTCCACCCTGTGCTGTTACCCGTGCTCAAGTGAAAAAGCTGGGCAGTGTTTTTGACTTGTCTGAATCTTTTCTCGTGTCTGACATCACTGGTGATTCGAGTGGGAAGCCAGAGAAAAAGAAGCAGGGTGGCTATTGATGAGCAAATGGGCAAGCCGGGCTCGCTCAAAGAGTGAGTGGGGAACTGTGCATCAGATAGTGATGCCTACTGGTTACCGTCAGCATGTCCTTGCCCTTGCCCATGAAAACCTGTACTAAATCCCGTAACGAGTATCTCTTAACAATTATGTGTTTGGCTACTCGTTATCCTGAGGCCATACCCCTTAGGAGGATAACTGCGAAATCAGTAGTTGGGGCATTAATGAAATTCTTTTCCACTTTTGATCTGCCGGAGATAATACAAACTGAACAAGGCACGAATTTCCTGTCAAAGGCTTTTGAGCAGGTGTTGGCCAGTCTAAAGATTTCTCACCAAGTCTCTAATGCCTATCACCAAGTCTTGGTCTTGTTGCCAGTGCCTGGTTCATCACTGTCTGCTTGTTTTTCAGGACCGTATAGCGTTGTGAAAAAGGTTAGTGACACTGACTATCTGATCTGCACTCCTGACAGGAGGCGTAAGACTCGTATGTGTCACATCAACATGCTCAAATTGTATTGCTCTCGTGAGAGTCCCCAGTCAATTACTAACATGACTAATGTGACTGTTAACGCCAAGTAAGTTACCCAACCTGAGGTTGTGCCCACATGCCTGAGTGGAGTGTGTGAGGACAATGATGAGGTAGATCTGAGGAATTCTCCCCAGCTGATTCCACGACTAGAGAATTCGAAGGTGAAACCTTTGTGATCTCCTATCTCACCTAAATAGTGTGCAAGTATCTGATGTTACATCATTGATTATTGATTTCCTCTGTCTGTTTGGTGATGTTCCGACGAGTACAACTGTGATTGAACATGACACTGATGTAGGTAATGTGACTCCCATCAAGCAGCATCCTCCTAGTTTTGGACTTTGGTGACCATGCCTTTTATACAGTGGACCACAATATTTTATTATCCTATTTACAGTACCTAGTGGGCATTCGTGGAGCTGCCCTGAAATAGTTGAACTCCTATTTGGCAGATAGAACCATTAGTGTAAACATTGCTGGTTCTGAATCCTCCTCCACTCCCCTGTTATGTGTGGTTCCACAGGGCTCAATCTTAGGGCCACTGCTTTTCACACTTTATATACTTCCTCTGGGCTCTATTCTTAGAAAGCATGGTATTTTGCCTCTGCTGATGTGCAGAGGACCCTGAAAAGAATTAAGACCCACAAGGTCCTAGGCCCGGACAACATTCCTGGATGAGTGCTGAGAGAATGTGTTGAACACACCTCACTGAGCCAAGCCAAAGTCCCATCATGCTTCAAGACTGCAACCATCATTTCAGTGCCCAAAAAGACCCATATCACTTCACTAAATGATTACCGGCCTGTTGCACTCACCCCTGTCATGATAAAGTGCTTTGAGAGACTGGTGAGGGACCACATCATCTCCAAACCCCCCCCCCCCCATCCAAACCTCTCCACAGAGGATGCCATCTGCTCTGCTCTTCACCTGAGCTTGACACACCTGGAGGAGAACACCACGCACATGTTACTCATATGACACATGAGTGTGTCCCAAGGTCTGCCACTAACCATATTGTTAAGTTTGCTGAAGACACAATAGTGGTGGGTCTCATCAGAGGTGACAACAACCTGGCCTACAGAGAGGAGGTGGAGCAGCTGGTAAGATGGTGTGGAGACAACAATCTAATCCTGAATGTCAACAAGACCAAAGAGATCATTGTGGACTTCAGGAAGATCCAGCACAGCCACCTCATAGTCTCCTCATAATTATTGTTGGTTAGCAGCACCAAGTTCTTTGGGGTGTACATCACAGATAACCTTACTTGGCCTGTGAACACTGCGTCTCTGGTTAAGAAGGCACAGCAGTGCCTGCACTTCCTGAGACGGATGAAGAGAACCCACCTGCCCCTGCCCATCCTCACTACGTTCTACAGGAGTACTATAGAGAGCATCCTGACTAACTGCATCTCTGTGTGGTGCGGAGGATGCACTGCTGCTAACTGGAGGAATGTGAGGAGAGTGGTTAGGACAGCTGAGAAAATCATCGGGAGCTCCCTTCCTTCTAAGCACGACATTGCCCCTCAGCAATGTGTGTCTCGGGCCACAAACAACCTCAAGGATGCCTCAGACCCCCACCATGGACTTCTGCCCTCCGGAAGAATATTCTGCAGCATCCAGTGCAGAACCGCAAGGTTCTGAAATAGTTTTTTCCCCCAGGCCATCAGAATCTTAAATCCATAGTCTATACTAAAACCATAGACTGCACTACTCTACTGCACTACTGCCACTTTTAAACCGTAACTTATTGCATTTTGCACAGTTTTCGCCATTTGCACTGACTATGTTCCACTGTCTATATTCTATATTTTTACTGTCCAGATTCTATATTTCCACTGTCTATATTTCATATCACTGTCTATGTTGCATATTTTTATACTGTCTATATTGCATTTTTAACATTTTTATTTATTTATTTTTATACTGTCTATATTTCATATTTTTTATACTGTAGCGAGCGAATGCAGTGATATTTTGTTCTGTATATACCCGTATATCTGAATGACAATAAAGCTAAAGGATGCCTTGTCAGTTGCACTGCTTCTTGTTTGCCTAAATGACCCAAAAGCTTGGATGGCCCTTAATGTTTTACATTTTAATCACAAAAAAACTGAAGTGATGGTGTTCGGTCCCAGTGGCTCCTGTGAGTCCCCTTCTGGTGACCTGGGTCCCTTGGCACTGTATGCAAGGCCTGCTGTTACAAATCTGGGTTTTAAGATGGACAGTGATTTTTAAAATGCCCCATCAAATTTCTGCAGTAGTGAAGTCCACCTTTTTTTAATTTAAGACAGATGGCAAAGGTGAAACCCATCCTTTCGAGACAGCACTTTGAGTAAATCAAGTCTCGGCTGGATTTCTGCAATTCACTTTATTTTGGAGTCAGCCAGTCTTCTTTCTCACGTCCCCAGCTGGTTCAAAATACAGCCACACGTCTTTTAACTGGAGCACGCAAGAAAGATCACATTACACCCATTCTGGCTTTGCTTCATTGGTTACCGGTGTATTTCAGAATTCAATTTAAACTTCTATTTGTTTTTAAATCCTTAAATGGCCTCGCCCAGCCTTAACTCTCTCTGTCAGGTCCTCTGTTCTGCTGTTCCTAGCTGTACTGAAATCTCCCTGTGGGGATCCCAGGGTGAAAAGAATATGTTCCCAGCCTCACAGGAAAGCTTGTCATAGAAGGTGACTAACCTGTGATTCTCGTGTGGATTTCTGAAATTAAGAATAGGTCTTTGGTTCCTCAGGCGAGCCTGTCGTAGAAGGCGACTAATCTGGGGCCACTTGTTTGCTGTGTTTTGAATCATGTCCCATTTCATGTGTTGGTTGACACAAAATTGCCAACAAGCTTGCTGGAGCTACTAATCTTCCATCATGACTTCTCCAAAGTCCATCTTTTTCTGTCACTCCCTTTTCTAACCATCTAGATATTCATATTTTCCTGCTTTCTGCAAAAGTTCCTTTATAACTTCCTCTGTCAACTGCGGTCCTTGCTCTTTACCTTCTATCTCCACCATCTGCCTACTTACTAGCCCTTCATATCCTCCTGCTACTTTCACTGCTGCATCAGCTTCCATATTTCCCTCCTCAATGAAACTGTTCCCCTTTTGATGTCCCCTGCATTTTAGTACTGCCACCTTTTGTGGAAGGTCTACAGCATCAATTAATTCGATCATGTGTTTCAAATGTTTAATTGGGGCACCAGTACTGGTAACAAATCCTTTCCTTTTCTAATGTGGCACATTACCAAAAATAGCATTTTGAGCATAAGCAGAATCAGTATAAATATTTCTGGTTTTATCTTTCAACAATATCAGAGCTTCAGTGAGTGCCATTATTTCAGCTGTCTGTGCAGATGCAGGCTGGGGAATTACCCCTGCCGCAGCAGACTCAAATCCAGTTTCAGTTAACCTTACCACTGCATAGGAATCTATTAATCCTCCTGTATGTGCTCTATAGCAACAACCATGACAAAAGAGTATTTCCTGTGGATTTAGTAATGGCTCATTGTATAGCTCATCTCTCAGCTTCATTTCTTGTATTGTTTGTGTTGTACAGTCATGTGGTTCTCCGTTTTGCATATCACTTGCCATATTCACACCTTCGCCTGAAGTGATGTGTAGTTGCTCAAGTATGTTTTTGAATTTATTTTGTCTACATGCTGAAAGTATAAATGCAATTGACTGTAAAAATGCTGTAATGCCATGGTTTGTGAGCCCACAATGACCTTTTGGCCACAGCTCTGGGCTGCTGCCTCAATAATGGAGACACGGAACATGGCCCATTTGGACTCTATGTCCCTGGCCTCCATTGGGATGTGGTGGTAGCTCTGCCGGAGGTGGGAGTTGAAGGCCCTTCTGACAGGAGACTCCGCCAAACGTTCCCAGGAGACCCTAACTACACGCTTGGGTCTCCCAAGTCTGGAGGGCCATCTGAGCCATCTGAGCCATCTGAGCCATCTCACCACCAGGTGGTGATTGGTTTACAGATCAGCTTCTCTCTTCATTTGATTGTCCAGCACATGCGGCTGCTACTCCGATGACACGACTACACAGTCGACCATCGAACTGCGGCCTAGGGTGTCCTGGTGCCATGTGCACATATGTTTGAACATGGTGTTCGTGATGGACAAACCATGACGAGCACAGAAGTCCAACAACGAAACGTCATTCAGATCTAAGAGGCCATACCTACCAATCACACCCTTCCAGGTCACACTGTCATTGCCCACATGCACGTTGAAGTCTCCCACCCCCTAGGGACTTTAAAAAGGGTGGGTATTCTGAATTGTTATTTGGTGCATAAACACAAACAACAGTCAGGACCTGCCCCCCCCCACCTATAGGCGGAGGGAGGGTACCCTTTCGTCGACTGGAGAGAACCCCAACATGTGGGCACCGTGACAGGGGGGCAACAAGGACTGGTTTCAGGCCATCCATTTTAGGAGATCCAAAACACCAGCAACGCCTGTTTTCATCCAGGGTGTCAGTGTTGAAATGGTGGAGGATTACAAATATCTTGGTGTAAATAAACTGGACTGGGTTAAGAACACTACCGCACTCTACAAGATGGGAAAGAGCTGTCTCTATTTTTTGAGGCGGCTGCGGTCGTTTAACATCTGCTGGACACCGCTTAAGATTTTTTATGAGTCTGTTGTGGCCAGCGCTATCCTCTATGCTGTTGCATGCTAGGACAGAAGGCTGAGGGTTGCAGACACAAACAGACTGAACAAACAGGTCCGCAAGGCCTGTAACGTTGTGGGGATGGAGCTGAACTATCTGACAGTTGTGTCGAAGAGGCGAATGTTGTCCAAAATAATGACAATACTTAACAATACCTCTCACCCACTTCACAACCTGCAAATCAGTCACAGGAGCATGTTCAGCAAGAGACTGATACCACCTATATGCTCCACTGAACGACACAGGTAATCATTCCTACCTGTGGTCCATTAAACTGTACAACTCCACCATATAGCAACAAAATCCAGTGTTATACATTAGCATTTGCACTAAATTAACATTGTACTGTTTATCATATTGATAATACTGTACATAGTACTCACTGACAGGATTCATTCTGTATCTGTTTATATGGATATTAGTAACTTCTTATTTTAGAAATGCATACAAACATATATATGTGTGTGTGTATGTGTTGTCCATATATACCGGGGGTTAAAGGGGCCAGGGCACTCCGGAGGTGAGCTCCGCCACCTTAGTCAAATAAATAAATAATTCACTTCAAGCTGACAGTTGCGCCGCAGACTACAGATTATTTTTGCATCCAACAAATCATAGCATAACATTACCCTCTGTTGGCCTCGCCTTCATTAATACTTGGCATCTTCCCACCACATAGTTATCCTTGGCCTGGTGCAATTTGCACTTTTCTGAATAGCGAAGTCTCTTTTGGAAGGAGCATGGACCAATGGGAGGAGGCAGAAGCGCTTCCAGGAGGAGAATTGGTCAAATCGAATGCTTGGAAGAAAATGCTTCCTCTTCTGGAACTGCAAATCAATTCCAGAAGAGGAAGCACATTCTTCCGACCATTTGATTTGACCAATTCCCCTCCCAGAAACGCTTCTGCATCCTCCCATTGGTCAATGCCTCTTCCAAATGCCTCTTCACTCTGAGTGCAAACGCACCGGGCCCTTATTTCATTTGAATGATTGCATCGATTCATGGACAAATCTGTGAGAGTTTGAAGTAAGTGGATTAATTTAAGTTGACATCAATGGTGAAGTTTTGTAATATTTAACAATTCACACAGGCCTATAAAATGAAATTAAATTTAAAAATGAAGGATCACAGATTATTTTCAAGGGTAAAGATTGGTCGGAAAAAGATAGATCAGCCAAATGTATATGGCAGCTTTTCTGACTGCATCATGTGTGAGGATTTGTGTGTTTTATGGTCTGCCCATGTGAATGTCTGTGTGCTGCTGTTACCGTGTCTGTTAGAACTGTAAGCCTGTGCCCTTAATACATAACACTTCTCCAACAACAGATTTTCTAAGACACAGATTGTGCTTTGATTTCTTTTCAGAAAAGTTTTGTCAGTGTGATTTGAGGATGTTTAGTTTGTCTTATTTTGAGATATATTTTCTCCTTGTGTATGGGTCATTTCATGTCATTTCAACACAGAATTTCATGAAATTTTTAGGAATGATTGGGACACATGAAAAATGTCTAGAACTCAAATATTTTTGCAAATTGCCTCTTAATTAGTGAGATACAGTACAGACCAAAAGTTTGGACACACCTTCTCATTCAATGAGTTTCCTTTCTTTTCATGACTATGAAAATT
>JAQMYF010000024.1:35228874-35241932 GCA_030014195.1 Neosilurus mollespiculum | reverse complement strand
TATATACACACACACACACACACACACACACACACACACAAATGTTTTATTTATTAATAAAATGTACATCCATGAGACAGAAAAAAAGCAAACAACAACAAAAAAAACATTTTAAGGACAGGTATTTTATTTGTTTGCTTTTTTTATTATTGATTGCACTTATTTTAGATTGCACTTTTTTGTATTCTTAAATAAGCCCGAACTAGTGCTTTGATTTAAAATTTTTAACATTTTTAATACAGTAATCTGTCCTGAGCTTATGGCATACATGTAATCCTTTTTATATTATGTATATGCTGTTGAACAGCCCAGTGATGCATACTGTCACAATGTTCATGTATTAGATCTACCGAGCTGGGGTCATGGAGAGCAAATAAGCAATACCTCAAATCCAAACATGAAAAAGCATAAAAAGCCATTCGAGCTACATTTCGATAATATCACTTCTGATAGTCTTGCACGCCAGAGATTTGTACGCGCATGCATTCTTTTTCCATGTTTATGCATATAATATTCTGGTGACACAAATGTCATCCATTCCTTACAATGACCTACCTATTAAATTGGAGGCTACAATACAAGTTAGTACAGTGTAATAAAATGTCATCAGCATGCACTAGAGGTAAGCATTCAGCATTCAGTAAAATAGCGGGATAAACAGCTAAAGACACTTCATATAATCTTTTTTATTGTTATCCCACATAACCAGAGTAGCTATTTGTGTTTGTGTCCTATGTTATTAATAGACATGTCATTTTATGTTACATTTTAATTGGCTAATCAGTAGATATAGGTCTTCATAAATTTATCGCAGGCTATCTTTGGTTGCAAGACCATGACAATAGTTTAGCAGCCACAATTGCTATAATTGTTCTACATTTCTACATAGTTCTACATAGGGATGTGTAGGGGGTTGTAGAGAAAATTTTTTAGATTCCTCTCTAATTTAGTTTTACTATGTAAAGCTGCTTTGTGACAATGTCAATTGTAAAAAGCGCTATACAAATAAAACTGACTTGACTTAACTTGACATTTGTTATCTTTTGTCTGGGATAACTCAAAATAGGTAAGTGTATACCGAGCTTAAGTGTAATGTTTTTATAATATTTGCCAAGGTTTGTAGTTAGTTCTCATAATCCTAATTGTCTTTTTTTTTTTTTTTACCTGTTCTTTTCTTGAAGTGGACCTTAACAACATCAAGTTCTCAGCATATCGGACAGCCATGAAGCTACGGCAAGTGCAGAAAGCTTTGAGATGTGCGTTTGCATGGTGAAACCTTTTTGCTTGTCTTTCTCTACCAGTAAAGTTTATGCTACTTAATTATGGTCAAAAGTTATTTCAATTATGCATCTTGGTTTTTTTTATCATTCAAAAAAGAATATAAAAAGAAATCTATAAAACCACTGAGTTATTCTGTCATGAATGTCAGGCTAAGGTTTTTAATCCCAGCGACTTTCTCTCTTAGTAAAGAGAAAGCTGATTCATGTCATTAGTTAAATAAATATGCTGTCATGCCTTACTGGGAAGAAAGGCTATAAGAACTGCTCCTTCCTTTTTTCCTTTTAGCTACTTTATGAAATGCAGTGTATATAAAATATAATAACCTTTTCAAAGTATTCACACAGGCAAAAATATTTTTTTCCAGTTGTTTACTAGTTGTTTACTCAATATAAGTTATAAAAACTTAAGTGAAAGATGTAGTAGCAAAAGTTAAAAAAATAAAAAATAAAACAGCACTGAGACTGTTAAAGGATCATTCCATCCTAAAAAAAATTGTAAACTCAATCACGTTTAACTAAACATCTCCACTGTAGACCAAGCTAATTGGCTTCCACCTGATATCAACTGTAATTAATATTGTTAGTTCAGCATAAAAACAACTATTCCTAGAGCATTCTATATCTTAGAAGTGTAACTGAAACAAATAATCAGCTATGGGCATGTAAGGCACTGTCAAACTAGCTTAGGGATAAAGTCGTGGACAGTTACAAGTCAGTTGATGAATGCAAAAAAATAATAAAAAAAAACACTTTATTAAACCATAGGAGCAAAGGAAAGTCCATAATCAAAAACTAGAAAGTGTTTGGTACAACTAGGATCCTATCCAGATCAGGCTGTCTCTCCAAACTGGATGAAAAACATTGTCTGAATGTGACCATAGTATCAGAAATGCTCCACAAATGTGGCTTGTATGGGAGGGTTGCCAAATTTGAAAAAGCCAAATCTCCATTAAGCTTTTCCAAAATGCACCTTAAAGTTTCTGAGGCCAAATGAAAAATAAATACAGATGCAAAAATATTTTAGTCTTTACTTCAGGCCGCGACGCAGCAAAGTGTGACTAATTTAAAGTGGGTCATCCTTTTCTATAATATACTTTATTATCTTAGCATTTTATACCATTATATTATACTGTACATAATCATCACTTGAATCTCTTTGAAGGTGGAAAATGTGAGTAGTTTTTTTTTGTGTGTGTGTGTGTGTGTGTGTGTGTGTGTGTGTGTGTGCGCGCGCATGCACACATAGTGGATCTACTGAAACTGAGCAGCGTAGCCACATTATTTAAAGAGCAGAACCTGCAACATAGTGAATACATGATGGATATGGTGGAGGTGATCCACACCCTTACTGCAATGTATGAGAGACTGGAGGAGGACCGATCAGTACTCATCAATATTCCACTCTGTGTAGACATGTGCCTCAACTGGTTACTCAACATCTATGACAGGTACAATTGCATTATGCATGACTCTTCGTCATTGCTATTTCTTGATGCGCTTTAACCTTACGCTACACTGACCAAATTCTTTTCCAGGCACACCCACTCTACCTTTGTACCTTACTACATGTACTGCCTTAAACCTGCAGTGTGAAACAGCATGACAAAGGCAAAAATATAACAAAATTGGCAGGAAACCAATTAAATTGCAATACAATTTTGGCAATAAAGACCAAAACTTTAGTGACCACCACCACAACAACAACAAAAAACCCCCCCTGAAATTATGTAGATTCTCTGAATGTTTATGGATTCACTTTCCTTAGCTGAAAAAAGTAGTTCAGTATAATTTCTACCAGCACAGTAGTTTAGTTTGGCCCCTCCATGAATCACCACCTTATCGTGGTGAAGGGGTTTGAATATCCTAATGGTCCCGGGGGCTATGTTGTCAGGCATTATGCCCCTGGTAGGGTCACCAAAGAAAAACAGGTCCTAGGTGAAAGTCCAGGCTAAGTGCGGTTCAGAAGACCCCTATGAGAGAAAAAAGTTCAAGGACTCAGTTTCCCTTGCCCAGACGCAGGTTACCGGGGTCCCCTTGGAGCCAGGCCTGGGGGAGGGGCTAAAAGGCGAGTGCCTTTGGGTCGGGCTTCTGCCCATGGAGCCCAGGGGGCCCAGGGCCCAGCGCAAAGAGGAGACATGGGTCAGCTATAGATCATGGGCCTGTGGGAGGGGCTATAGGGGTCGGGTTCATTATGAGCCAGGTGGCAGCCGAAGGCATGGTTCTGCCGGACCGAACCTTGGCTACTGACCTGGCTCTTAAAACATGGAATGTCACCTCTCTGGTGGAGAAGGACCCTGAGCTGGTGTGCGAGGTTAAGCGATACAGTCTAGATATAGTGGGGCTCACCTCGACACATAGCTTGAGCTCTGGAACCACCTATCTCAAGAGGGGCTGGGCCTTGTTTCATTCTGGAGTTGCTCATGGGGAGAAGTGGCGAGTCGGTGTGGGCATCCTTGTTGCCCCCCATCTCTGTGCCCACACATTGGGGTTCTCTTCAGTTGATGAAAGGGTAGCCTCCCTCCGCCTCCTTCTGTCTGTTGTTTGTGCTTATGCACCAAATTACAATTCAGAATACCCACCCTTTTTGTAGTCCCTAGGGGGTGTGCTAGAGAGCACTCCCCCTGGGGACTCCCTTGTCATCCTGGGAGACTTCAATGTCCATGTGGGCAATGACAGTGTGACCTGTAAGGGTGTGATTGGCATGGCCTCTCCAATCTGAACCTGAATGTTGTTTCGTTGTTGGACTTCTGTGATCGTCAGGGTTTGTCCATCATGAACACCATGTTTGATTTTATGATCAATATGAGGTGTCCATCACCAATTATACACCTCCACCATATCCATCACCAATTATGGGTGTCCATAAATGCACTTGGCACCCGGACACCCTAGGCTGCAGTCGTCGTGTTACCAGACTTAAGGCCACATTTTCTGGTTACTCAGGTAAAGAGCGGAGCTGAACTGTCAACCAATTACCACCTGATGGGGAGCTGGCTCCAATGACAGGGGAGGCTGCCCTGCAGAACTTGGAGACCAAAGCATGTAGTTAGGGTCTCCTGGGAACATTTGGCAGAGTCTCCTGTCAGAAGGTGCCTTCAACTCCCACCTTGGGCAGAGCTACAACCACATCCCTATGGAGTCTGGGAATATAGAGTCTGAATGGTGTGGGGGCAGCCCTTGAGCCAGGTGGTAGACACCTGCGGTGACAGGGGCCATCAGGCTGATGAAGGATGTCTATCAGGTCCTTTTGCTCTGTGGGACTTCTGAGGCAGTGGATGGGTGTCGACAGGCCGATGCAAAATTTCAGTTGTGGGAGGAGTTTGGTTGGCCTCAAAAAGGTTCTGGACCACCATTCGACGCATCAGGAAGGGAAAGCAGTACTCCGCAAACACTATTTTCAGTGGAAGTAGGAGCTGCTCACCTTGACTGGGGATGTTGTTGGGAGGTGGAAGGAATACTTTGAGGACACCCTCAATTCCACCATCATGTTCTCTGTGAAAGAGGATAAACCTGGGGATTCAGGAAAGGGTCTGTCCATCACTGGGGTTGCCGAGGTAGCCAAGGTAGTTAAAAAGCTCCTCAGTGGCCAGGCTCTGGGGGTGGATGATATCTGCCCTGAATACCTCAGGGTCTGGATGTTGTAGGACTGTCTTAGTTGACACATCTCTGCAACATTGCGTGGTCATCGGGGGCCGTACTTCTGTATTGGCAAACAGGGGTGGTAGTTTCCCTTTTTAAAAAAGGGGACTGGAGGGTGTGTTCCAACTATTGTGGAATCACACTCCTCAGCCTACTCAGGAAAGTCTATTCAGGAGTACTGGAGAGGAGGATCCGACCGATGGTTGAACCTTGGATTCAATGTGCTTTTCGTCCCAACAGCAGCACTCTTGAGCAGCCCTACACACTTTAAAGTTTCCTGGAGGGGGCATGGGAGTTTGCCCAACCTGTCCACAGGTGCTTTGTGGACTTGGAGAAGGCTTCCAACCGTGCCCCTTGGGCCATCTTGTGGGGTGTGCTCCGGGAATATGGTATACTAGACCTGTTGCCATGGGCCATTTGGTCTCTGTATTAATAGAGCCAGAGCTTGGTCTGCATAGGTAACAACATATCAAATCTTTTCCAGTAGGAGTTGGACTCTGCCAAGGCTGTCCTCTGTCACCAGTTCTGTTCATAATATTTATGGATAGAATTTCTAGGTGCAGCCAAGGCATCGAGGAGTTCTGGTTTGGTGGCCATAGTATCTCGTCTCTACCTTTTGTGGATGATATGGTCCTATTGGTTTCATCAAGCCGGGACCACAGAGGTCACCACAGTTGAGTGTGAAGCGGCCTGGATGAGAATCAACACCTCCAAGTCCAAGACCATGGTTCTCAGCAGGAAAAGGGTGGAATGCACCCTCCGGGTCTGGAATGAGGTCATGCCCCAAGTGGAAGAGTTCAAGTATCTTGGGATCTTGTTCACAAGTGAGGGAAGGATGGAGAGGAAGATCGACAGGCAGATCGATGCAGCCTCTGCTGTAAAGCGGAGCTTATACTGGTTTGTCATGGTGAAGAGGGAGCTGAGTCGGAAGGACAAGCTTTCATTTTACCAGTTGATTTACATTCCTACCCTCACCTATGGTCACAAGCTTTGGGAAGTAACCAAAAGAGAAGGATCATGAAAAAAAGTGGCTGAAATGAGCTTCCTTCACAAGGTGGCAGGGCTTTTGTGATAGTGAGAGAAGTTCAGTCTTCCAGGAGGAGCTTGAAGTAGAACTGTTTGGAGTAGAACTGCTGCTCCTCCACGTTGAGAGGAGCCAGTTGAGGGGGCTTGGGCATCTGATTAGAATGCCCTCTTAATGCCCCCCCCACCCCCCCGGTGTGGTGTTGCGGGCATGTCCAACCAGGAAGAGACCCCGGGGTCAACCCAGAACATTCTGGAGGGACTATGCCTCTTGGCTGGTTTGGGAATGTCTCGTTGTCCCCCTGGAGAGCTGGAGGAAGAGGGACATCTTGACGTCACTGCTTAGGCTGCTGCCACTGCAACCCAACCCCGGATTAAGCAGAAGATGATGACATTTAGTTTGGCTTATTAGTTCAGGTTTATAGATTAATTCTATCCCATCATCCACAAAGGTTGGTAAAGGAAACCTGGGAAACCTCTTTCAGCCAAGCACAAGATGAGAGTCCTTTGAGGCATCTTTGAGGCATCTCAGAATCATTCAATATGGAACCTGGCACCCAGACCTACTGCGGCAGTGTGTTCACAGGCTTGCAGTAACTGCATTGTAAACCTATAAAATCTTAAACCACTGTCTTAGACTATCTTAAACCAGACTTAAACCACTGTCATAAACCTACACTTTTGATATTATACTGAAATATGAGAAAAAAACCTTCTTTTAATGCTGTCAAACAGAATAAGCTGCGATCTACATTTTTCCATTGTCGATCATTCTATGCAAAGGCTTTAAACACCAGAATGAAAATACAGATGCCGGAGGTTGGACTTTATAGTTAAAGTCAATATAAATATAAAAATGTAAAAAAAAATTCAATAAAAAAAAATATATAAAATAAAATAGAAATAAAATATAGCATACAGAAATATATATATAAATGAAGTATAAATGCAGAATAAATGCAATAAGAGGAATTATAAATGCAAATATAAATGCAGTGGCAATTTTACAGTAGCACTGTATGTTAAGTGTCAAGTGTCTGTAAGTGTAACGTGGCAAGTGACTGTGTGCAACCATAAGCTAAGGTGGAATGTAATGTTTATGTCTGGGGTAAAGTCTACAAAGTCCAGGTACCAATCTTCTGGTTCATAGCCCGAACGGCCTGCAGGAAGAAGCTCCTCCTTATTCGCTCAGTGTTTGCTTTCAAGGAACAGAAACGTTTCCCTGACCGCAACAGAGAGAAGAGTCCATTGCTGGGATGGCTGAGGTCCTTTGTTATCTTCCTGGCCTTGGTCCATCACTGCTTGCTGTATATAGTGTCCAGGTCAGGAAGCTCGATATGGATGGTATGCTCTGCTGATCGCATCACCCTCTGGAGCGCTTGCCTGTCCTGTTTGGTGCTGTTCCCAAACCAGGCTGTGGTACTTCCTGTCAGGATGCTCTCAATGGTGCAGGTGTAGAAAGTCCTTAGCACCATTGAGGGCAGTTTAAAGTCTTTCAGGTGTCTGAGATAAAAGAGACGCTGTCGGGCCTTCTTCACCAGGGTGTTATCATGACATAACCATGTCAGGTCCTGCGTGATGTAAACACCTAGGTACCAGAAACTGTCCACTCTCTCCACTGGGGTCCCATTGATGGTCAGGGGCTGGTAACTCCTCTCCTGCTTTGTGCTGAAGTCCACTATCAGCTACTTAGTCTTGCTGACGTTCAGGAGGAGGTTGTTGTCCTGGCACCATAATTCCAGGTTTCTAACCTCCTCTAGGTAGGCCGTCTCATTATTGTTAGAGATCAGGCCCACCACCACAGTGTTGTCCGCAAACTTGATGTTGTTGGTGGAGCTGGAGGTGGCCACACAGTCATAGGTGAAATATATATTGAGATGAAATCAAATAAAATTTATGAGAAATAAGCCTAGTAGTCGTCTTATTAATTTCCACTAAAAGTGTTTTTCTAAATGTTTTGACCACCCTTCTGTCACTTGCCAGAGGCTTGCCAGACTGCTTTTACTTCTTTTAGTGTTTTCTGAGAGGTGTTGTAGATAGTGAGTAGTTCTTGTAGGTCATCAGGAGTCAGGAGACTTGCTCTTCAGGACATGTCGTAACTCAAGAGACTTCCCTGAGTGGACATTTGCCAGGTGGAACAAGGTCCCTTCCTTTTCCTTTATTCTCTTTGCTTTTAACCAATATCCAATGAACACTTAAACTTAAATTAAAAATAAGGTTAAAATAAAAGATATCTTCACAGCAGATGAGAAGAAGCAAGATTTCTTTTCAAATCAAAGATATGCATCTCTGAATGGAACCAGCTGGTTTCAAATTCCCTCTGAATTCCCTCTCTTTTATACACTCAGCACCCTATGGCACCTCCTTTTAATTTACATATACAGAGTCGATTTCCCATTATTTTCATGGTTTCAAACTATTTTAGTCCTTCCCACCTTGACTTAAATATTTTTCTCATTTTTCCATTATTTTCTGGTTTGTCCTGATAGCGCACCTAAAAAAAAGCCTTATGCTTTACACACCCACCCACCCACACACACACACACACACACACACACACACACACACCAAAAAAAAAACCTGCACACGACACAGAACACTTCAGAACACTGCACAGAAGTGCTTTAAAGTCACTATCAGTGAATATATTCACTGATAGTCGCTTTAAAACACTTCTGTAAGTTGCTCTGGATAAGTGTGTCTGCTAAATGCTGTAATTGTAAAATGTAAATAAATGTCATCCATCATGTGGTGACATCAATTTTCTTCATCTAATTCCCCTTATATTCAAATTAATTTGGGAGTTTTTAGAATAACTGGTGCCTACGTATAAGTGCCAGCTTCCGTGTTACTTCATTTGATTTTATTCTTTCAAGCTGTTCACATGGGTTATTCTGATCTGAACACTGCATTTTATATCAATTCAACAATGTGCATGTACCCTGGTCTTTTCCTTTTGCTATTTTTGTGTCACTCTGACATTAACTTAAGTACTGTTGTTTTGATATGAGTAAGCTTTGTATTCTGCATCTCTGCACTTTTTTAGTTTCAGTAGGTTGGGTTTTAAGCCTTCAAGCATTTCACTGCTTTTTCTTGCTGGCTGCTATGCTTTGTTTAAGAGTATATAATGGATTATAGTCACAAAATATGCACTTTATCTATTTTATTCTGTTTTTCCTTAGCTCAGTCTGCTTGTCATGCTGTCTTTAGAAGGAGGTGAAATGCCTAGCATCACCATTGTCAATATCATTTGGCTCATGCCAACCCTGACCTCCTGGATTTCCTGGAATTCCTTTCTGCTTCCTGGTTCCAGACTATGCCTCCTGTATTCCAGACTGAGTACAACTTTCACTCTTCCCAGCCTCCATGACCAATCTATCCAATCTCAACCTGAAATCTAAGACCAATCTACCCAGGTTCGCTTTTGGCACAGTCAACACTGTCCATCTATTAATTCCTCTTTATGATGACTGGTTCTTTGTCCAGCACATCTCTAATTTTCCCTCAGGTTCTTCCTTCATTCCTCTTCATTCTCCTGAATATTCTTCTCCTCAACCTTCTTCTCCTAATTCCTCAATGGAATATTGCCCAGATTCCCCTGATACCTTTTGTACTGATTCCCCTACTAATTACTCTCCTTCTTCTGTGGATCCTAAGCTTCCTCCTTCTTCCACTGATCCCTCTGTTTCGAAAATTCCCCTGGACAGGCTGTCTGATCTGTAATTTCTCATACTCTTTAATAAATGTTACTTTATCCTTTTAAAATTTCAGTGTGGTTATGTAATTAGTACACTAATATTAATGATTATGCATGATTATTATAAAGGTTATAAGTGATTATTATAGATTTGCATTTTATTAGAGCTAGTTATTTGAATGGTATCTAGACATTTCAGTGGATAAACACTTTTAGGTGAAATGTTGCTCACTTAAACCTGAGTATAAATTTTACCGCTAAGTGTATAAATATTACTGCTAAATTAAGAAAGATATAAGATTATGTCCTGACAGACACCCGTGTGACTATTTTGACATCTCCTCAGTATTGTCTGATTCTGCTAAGTTGTCATTCTGTAAGGCCAACATCATTGCTGTGAAAATAGCCATTTAATTATCCCTACAGGCCAATGTTGAAGTGTCAAGCTTTTGGGGTTGCACTGGAGATTAGGCACTGGTGCCTAACAGGATCTTACTGGGATTTAACAAAAAGTGGCACACATTGTTTTCGTTGATGGTGCTTTATTAAGGTCAGTCTTGCAAGTGATAAAATAGTCGAGTAAGTGGAAGTGTTTTGGCCTTGAATGCATTCAGGTAAAAGTTCTGTTCTGCTCCTTGAAAAAGTGTTAGCAATGCACAAAGCATGCTGTATCCAGAAGTTTAGCAGCATCCTGCCTTTGGAGCTCTGGCAGAACTAGAGGTGCACTCAGGTGCAAAATTAGATGAGAAAGTTGCCCCACAGAGGTCACTAACTGACCGAGTGGTCTATGCAGAATACAAAAAGTATGATGATGTACACCGCAGCAGTCTTTTACTAATTAATTAGGGTTTTAACATGACAAACATTGATTAGATAACACAAGTATGATAGTTGCTGAATTCAATTCAGTTTTATTTGTATATCGCACAATTACAATTGACATCACTGGTAAGCAGTGTTACATAGTAAAAACAGTACATCAACTCTATTGAAGATGGCCTCTTTACACCTATGTAGATATTCTACTAAAAATTTCTGGTCCTTGCTGGTTAGTGCTATGCATGGTGATGCAATAGTGGCAAACTGGAGTACAAACCTTCTATTCCAGCCAGTCAATCCTAAGAAGGACTATACCTCCTACTTTTGGTGTGAGATTGAGGACAGTTTGGCATTGCTTTTAACTTATCCACTTGGAGCTAAATGTGGACCAAATGGCATCTCAGTGAAGTTGAAGATGGTGTTTGTAATGCTGTCTATTGCCAATATGTCTTCTCCTGCAAACCCTACCATTACCTCTTACAAAGATAAAAGGTGTTGATCTAGGAACTATCCTGGGCATGGGATAGGTGTCAAGCTTTAAGGTGAAGTTAAGCTTCCTGAAATCAATACATATCCAGAGTGAGACATCCTTCTTGAAGACAAGAACTTCAGGGATCGGCCATTCAGGTGCAGTACTCCAAGTCGCAACATCTCCTCCACCTCCTGATGTTTTTCCATGACCAGCAATGGGATATGATAGGAATCTTGATGAATTGGTCAGACATCTTTTAAAAACATAACATGTTCAATGTGAATTGTTTCTCCTGGCCACAGAAAGAGGAGAAACCTCCTGGAAGACCTGGACAAGCTGTGCAGCTTGCTCTGGTGTAAGTTGGGCCAGCATAGGAGAAGCAGTGATGGTTAGAGACTTCGAGACTGTTTACACTTCCACTTCTGTGTCCATCTTCCTCACCATTAAAGCCTATTCTTAAGGCAGTATGGGACACTGTTTTCATTCTTTTAGCAAATTTACATTGTAGATCTGCTTTGGTTTCTTCTTTTGTGTGCAGGACTTCATAAATACCAGGACCTATTTTGTGGTTTTGCCAAGAATTTGCAGCTGAAGAAAGGGAAAATCAACAACCTTTTGGCCAGACTGGAACTCAGTGCCTTTTCTGTTGGCCATACCAGGTCTTCTGTGCACATAGAGGGTCAATAAAAGTGTGAACTGGTCCATAAATATGTTTTAATACAACTATGGTTTCTGGGAGTGGTTGGACACCAGCTTTTGCTAGGCTTGAGGGATTACATCACAGAAAACATTTGAATTAGCCCACTCTTTAATGAGACTGTTTCTACTTCCACTTATTTCTCTCTTTTATTAGGTAAATTCACAAGTGTATGTACTGTGTGTGTGTGTGTGTGTGAGAGAGAGGGAAATAAGCCTGACAACATTGAAATTGGTGGATTGTGAATGTCACACTTTATGGTACCAGTTTCAGAGAATGACCCATATAATAGATAGATAGATATAAAATCATAGGCATCTGTCTATCTTGTAAGATAATGGTAGCATAGTCGTAAAAGGTCAGTTAGTCCTGAGGGGAGCAATGTCTTGAATGAATAAGTAAACCAGTCCTTGCATGACATTCCTTCCACACAGATTACAGGTGAACTTTGAGGGTGAGTTGGGAGCCTGTGATTGTTGTCTTTGCTGTTTCTGCTTTCTCTGTTTTCTTCCTTCCTATGATTGTTAAGATTTTCCTCACCCAAGTGCTGCCAACAACTGTGGCATTCAGCATGTATCTCCCAGCTATCTGGGTCAATTTCAGTAAGTTTCATGTCACACTTTGCACATTGCAGAGATCTTCAAAGGGCAGTGCTGGACAGATTACTGGGCAGCATCCTGTAGCCAGCTCTCCATAGAGGATGCCCTTTGGAATGCAGCCATGCTGCATACAGTACACATGTCCCAGCCAATGTAAACAGTGCTGTCATGGAAGGAGATGAATGCTCTAGTAGCCAGATTGGTGCAGCACAGTGGTGTTGGTAATTTTGTTTTGGCATGTAATGCTGAGAATCTGCGATTCTCCTGTCTGGTATAAGTAGTCCAAATTTCACTGTACTAAAGCAAGGTACCTAAAATGCACACCTGATAAATTTGAGTTTGGGTTTTATGGTTAGCTTGTTGTTTTCCCACACTCTCTTGCTAAGTTAAGACAGTGCTCCTGCAGCTTTTTTTAAATGCAATTGTCAATTTCTCTATCACAAGACAATTGTTGGTAATGATGGATCCTAGACACATGAAGTGGTCAGTGGCCTAAAGCAACTTGTTTTTAATTCTGATTGATGGTGACACAGAGACGTCCTGATTCATAACATTAGTATTCTTAATGCTGATAGTTAGCCCAATATGATTGCAAGGATGAGAAAACTGATTAGTCATGGCTTGGAGGTCCTCTGTGTGCAAGGCATCATCAGCAAACCAAAAAGAGTTGGTGTAAGTTCTCAGCCTTGTTTTAGACCACTCTGGATGACCAAAGACTTTGCAAACTACGCTTAGCAGGAAAATACACCAATAGTTGTTACAATCACTATATAATCACATTTTTTTGGGGGCGGGGGGGGGGGGGTTACATTTAATACGCGTGGGTTGTACA
>JAQMYF010000024.1:35199437-35219198 GCA_030014195.1 Neosilurus mollespiculum | reverse complement strand
TATATATAAGTCAAGATAAGTAGCCCCGCTTTTTAGCAAATACTTTTCAGTATATTTGAAGGGCTATATTAGTATTAACTTTAAGATATTGTCAATATATTATTTTTGTAGATTTATTAAGATGTAATATTGTACTTATTATTTTTTGACTAATATGGATTTATCTATATGTTGTCTTTTTTTTGTTTGTTTTTGTCACACTCCTTCAAGGTCCCAGGTAAACCATCTATTGAAGTAACTCACTTCCTGGAGTGGGTGAATCTGGAGCCACAGTCCTTGGTGTGGCTTGCTGTACTGCACCGGATCACCATGGCTGAATCTGCCAAGCACCAAGCTAGGTGTTACATCTGCAAACAGTGCCCCATTAAGGGCTTCAGGTGGGTTTGCTTGCACATTTAAAAAAATATATATATTACATTACTATGTAAAACCAAATATTTATCTCTTAGGGACCCTGAAAGTTTATAAGTTAAATTACCATACCACTAGTTGATTTTTTGTTTTGTCAGTTTTTTACTGTGCAAGTTCCATATTTCTTCTGATCACAAATCTACAATTATCATTTCTGGCTATGAGGATTTAATTAAAATCTTACAGCAAAGTCCAAATAAAGACAGAGTGGCTTGGTACTAATGCATTGTCAATTTATATAAAATAAAATACAAATATTCTTGTTATATATTTGTTTTATGAACTCCTATTTTAAATGGGATTTAAATGTAAAAATATGTTAATCTGGTAAAACAGGAACATAAGATGACACAAAGGCTACATTTCTTAAATTGAGCTATTTAAAAAAAAAATATGAAAAGCAATGTAAAATGTGCATGTTCGAATTCAAGCTGAAAATGATCCAAACACTGGAGAGTACCACCCACTTGATGGCCAGGCTCTTCTTTTCTATCGTGCCCTTGATTTCCCTCATGAAGAGCTTGTGACAGATGTATAGCACAGGACATTCCTCCCATCTGCCACGTAGGACAAAACAGCCCCCAGCCCTCTGTGTCACACATCAATCTGCAAAATAAAGGGGATATAATGGTTGACTGCATACAACAGGTGGCCCTCACACAAGATTGCTTTCACCTGGCAAAAAGTCAGCTTGCATGGCTTCAACAACTGGCCTGGATCCAAGCAAGAAACACAGATACCATACTTCCACCCATCTAATGGGTTTGCTGCAGAGTTCTGCTAATAAGATTCAATTCAGGACACTGCTTAGATGTTGGAAATGCTACCAAAAATCCCTAATATAAATTATGATGTAACTTATGCAGATAGAGAATTTTGAGGTGTTGAAACATTTTTAAGGTCCCCAACAACCCAAAAGGATGTGTCACAAATTGAAGTGAACCAGACTGAGTAGTTTTGTTAAATCTAGTGTTGAATTAAAGCAAGCTATGACTAATTGAGTGAGGAGTTTTTCAGTGTGAGGCATAGGGAAGCAGTAGACTTTGGTTACCATTTAGAATTTTCTATAGTCTGTATAGACCTAGAAAAACCTGTCAGAATAGGGAACCAAGACCACTGTGGTGCTCAAGTCACTGTGTGACCTCATAAGTAACCCTGTAAGCATAGCCTTAAGTTCATCCTGAATCACATTTTTTCCCTGTTTTCCCCAGTAGTGCAGTGTGGAGGAAGGAGCCTATCTCAGCCAACTCTAGGCAATGGTGGGGTGCACTTTGAACGGCTCACAAGACCATTGCAGGGCCAGCACACACAATCATTCACACTAGGGTCAACAGCCAATTATCTTAAAAAGTACCAGTATTGATACTTGGTACAATACAGAGCTTATTTTAATATAAATGACCAGTAAAAGCAGTATACTGGGCAATTATATCCCCAGGACTACTAGCGGGGGCTTAAATATTGTGGAACAACAATTTTTTCCTGGAAGTGATGTGGACTCATTGGACAAGGTTGCTCAGCGTAAGTAAACAAGCAGCGAGCAACATTTTAGGTGATAAAATTCCAAGCATACTAAAGGCCCTTACCTTATACTGGTTCCTTTTGGTGGGGTGCTGCGTCCCTCTGTTGCCATCCTTTGACCTTTGATGAAGGAATTCCATAGGAACAGTCCACACAATCCAAGATGCTTGAAGTCCAGTGTGAAGTTTCCATGGTCTGTGTTGATTTGGGGAGCCGTGTCATATGCAGGTGTTCATCAAATGTGCTTTATTAAGTCCAGAGTAACGCAGCCATCTACCAGGACATTTTAGAGCACTTCATGCTTCCTTCAGCAGACAAAGCTTTATGGAGATGCTGATTTCATTTTCCAGCATGACTTGGCACCTGACCACACTGCCAAAAGTAGCAAAACCTGGTTCAATTGATTTTGGGATAAGCTATAAATCATAATCATCAAACTTATAACAAATAAAGGCATGAAATATTTCACTTTGCATGTGATGAGTCTATATAATATATTAGTTTCACCTTTTGAGTTGAATTACAGAAATAAATGAACTTTTGCATGATATTAAAATTTTTGTATTTCCAATATTTAATCCGGAAGTTAGTATGAAATCTAGAGTTTGGCCAGCATAACGAGTGGGTTCTATTAAATTCTTATTTACCCATATTAAATCTAGAATAGACATGAATGCTGTTCATAAAGAATTCTCTGGGTTATGTAAAATGAATATTAACGTCACCAACAATTAAGACTTTATCTAAAGAAACAACCAGGTTTGAAAAGAAGTCTGCAAATTCAGAGAGGAGTACAGCCATAGGGGTCTGTAAATAATAATTAAAGGAAACAGCTGCATGGGCATATTTTTAATGGCAACATATGGTAGGTGTATATGTTAATATATGTTATAACGTCTAGAATATCAGTGTAAATAACTGCAGTGCCTTCTCCTCTGCCTGTTAGACGAGGTTGGTGAAAATAATTGTATCTGGAATGACTTGCCTCATTTAATGCTAGATACTCATGGGATTTTATCCATGTTTCAGTTAAACACATTACACTAGACTCAGTAATGATTTCATTAACAAGCACTTTAGCTAGCATTTAACAGTCCTAGCTTTAAAACAAAGGTGCTGGCTGTAGATTAGGTATGATTTAAATTTATGTTAAGATTATTTAAACAAACTTTGAGTGTTTTTACATTCATACATGCATCATACATGGACTGTTATATAAATAAGTTAGTCCTTTCAAATTGTGTGTTTTATGGTTCTTTTAGCATTGCATGGTCATTAGGACAGGGGCAATGCAACTATCCAATTTAACCCAGTGTCCCTGGATTTGATTGTTTCATTTAGTTTCATTTGTAATGCACAATTGCTTTGTTAGGCAGCTAATTGCACTGTTTACAAAATGGCTACCATTATCTGAGCTAATTATTTTCAGTTTGTCAACTCTTGGAATAATTTTCTTTGTTAAGCATTCAACAACTGTTTGTGCTTCATTTTTCGAATGAAAAGGTCTCTACTCATCTACATAATATGCCTACCACTAGGAGGCAATACCTTTACCCTTATTTCCCTTCTGTAATGTCAATAAATCCATCTTGATATGCTTTAATTGGCTCATAATGTATCCTATTTTGGGCCAAAATGTCTTATGCAGGTTGTGTTTGTTGTAGACATGACAGTTAGCAAACACGTCATCTGTTGTGGGTTGCAAATAGGGTAAAAACCAATGGTCAATATAGATGATATTTTCCCTCTTGTCACACCATGAGCTGGTCTGCAGATAAAATACTTCACTGGTGAGGATAGCTTGGTTGAGTCTGATTTCCAGTACCTATAGCCATTTCAGACACACTCGAAAGAGCCATTGTTGCTTGGTCTGTGGCAGCACTGCCTCTTGTGATAAACTCAGCTTTAGTCTGATGAGCTGTACATTTATTAATTGTTTACTGAGAGTTTGTGAATGGCTGACAGTTGCTCTTTTTTTTTTTTGGAAAGCTGTGTGAATCCTGAGGGGATTGGGTAGCTTAAGATGGGCAGTATGAGAATTAATGGTCTATTGAAAGGTATAGGGTCCAATATAATGGTGTGCCAGTTTTCTGGTCAGTGTTTAAAGACCCAATGACAGTCAGCACACCAGCATTTGTCCTCCACTAAATGCAGAAGTGTAGCTTTGGTATCCCTTGAAAAATTTCTGCAACAGCAGAGGTGCGCCTGGACAGAAGGAACTGCTATTTCGCCTTTCTGAGAAGGGAACAGAGGAGGTTGATAGCCAAGCGAGGCCTCAAAAGGAGACAACCCAGTGACAGACCATGTGTAAGTGTTGTCAGCATACTCAATCCTGATAAAGTGGCATTCCCAGTATCAGGATTAAAGGTGGCCACACAAGGCAAGGCTGCATCCAGGTCCTGGTTGACACATTCAGCTTGACCATTGCTTTGGAGATGAAAGCTAGCCATGAACCTGACAGTTGCACTCAATGCTTGACAGAATGATTTCCATACCAGTGAGACAAAAATGAGAACCTGAATCAGAAACAATGTCTGCAGGAAAAATGTGTGGCGTTGGGGGAGTGAGCTGCATCTTCCCTTCCTCCTCCTTCACGGCTGAAGTGTCCTAACCCCCAACTGTTCTCCAGGCACTCCCAATGTGTGTGGCAGTTCATGTACTCACTGTTTGTGTGTACTCATTTTATATGGGTTAGATACAGAGCAGATAATTTACATTGTGGGATTAATACCTTATAGCAAAATGAAAAATAATATAAAATAAAAATACATAAAATGAGCATAGTAAAATCCATCAACCACTGTCAAAATAATTGAGTTACCCTTGGGGACTGGGAGAGTGACAAAGTTCAAGCCAATGTGGGATCAGGCACGGACTGGTACGAGAAGAGGGGTAAGCAAACCTGCAGGGTCCTCTGTGGCTGTGTGCTGGTGAGAGAGCGCATCTGGTCATTTACTCCCATAATGGTTGACACCTTCATGGCACATCTTACACCATCAAGACTGGTTTTTGGCCTGCTTCTCCAATGTCGTCGGGTTGATTTGGCATGACCTCAGAATGGCCTTGAGGATGTCCTTATAGTGTTTCCATTGAACACCTTGTAACCTCCATCCCTCCTCCAGTTGACCAAACCACAGGATCTTTGTGATGCATTCATCTCCCATTCTGGAGGCATGTCTAGCCCAGTGCAGGTAAGCATGAATGATGAGTGACTTGATGTTAATGATGTTGCATCTCATGTGAAACTGCTCAAGCTTTTTCACATATGGAGAGTATGTTGTCCATGTCTCACATCCATAGAGGAGGGTTGACAGGATTAAGGTTCAACAGACTTGTACTTTGGTGCTTAGTCTGATGGGTGATGTTCAAGCTGACCTTATAAAATGCTGTCCTTGCTGATACATGCTGACCTCATCAGTCTTGGCATTCTGTGAGATGACTCCACCAAGGTATCAGAACTTGTCCACAGCATTGAGTACATTGCTGCCAACGGTGATCTCTAGGTTCATCTGGAGCATGGCAAGCTGGGGCTGATGAAGTATGTCTGTCTTATTGATGCTGATGACGAACCCATACCGGTTAGTGGCTTAGGAAAATTTATCCATGATGACCTGTGCATCCTCCAGAGTGTGGGTGATGAGTGCACAGTCATCAGTATAGAGCAATTACTGTAGCATCACACGTGATGCCCCAGGGAAAAAGATTGTGACTCATCAAACCGCATCATTTCATCTACAAATTGGGGTGCTACATCATGAGGAGGTACAACTGTTGGTAATCAATTCACCCAAAGAAACTCTTGTTCTTGGCCATCCCTGACTATGTCTACATGATCCCTGTATCTCATGGAAGCAAGGTGAATTGGAATGCTAGAGTACTCCTTGTTGGTCATCTTGTCTTTCTCTTCCCTGTCAATCTGCTTCCATAGAAAGCCCATCAGTTGCTGGTATTGAAGATGTGCCCTGTGAGTACCATCAGTATCATGAAGTTTTCAATAAACAACCAAGGTCCCTTCCTCCTCATTGACACTGGGATTGTGCCATCAATCTCCTTCCTGAAACAGTCTACACTCTGTCCATCCCAGAAATGGAAGCCATGGAGCAGTATATTGATAAAGACTTAAGTAAAGGTATTATTTGCCCATCTACATCTGCTGCAGCCTCTGGTTTCTTCTTTGTTGAAAAGAAGGATAGGATCTCCGACCTTGTATAGATTATCATGCTCTAAATGACCTACCTGTGAAATTCTGCTATCCTCTCCCACTGATACCTGCTGCACTGGAACAAGTCTGAATGGCCACTGTGTTTACTAAATTTGATCTGAGAAGTGACTAAAACTTAATTTGGAAATGTGAGGGTGATGAATGGAAGACTGCTTTTAACACCACTAGGGGGCACTATGAATATTTGGTCATGCTGTATGGTCTTGCTAATGCCCCAGCTGTGTTCCAATAATTTATTAATGAGATTTCCAGAGATATGGTTCACCAGTTCCTAATTGTGTACATTGATGATTTGTTGATCTACTCCTCTAGTTTCTCTGACCACATTTAGCATGTCTAGCAGGTCCTTCAACATCTGCAAGAACATTGTGAATTCCACCAGACCACTATTAGTTTCCTTGGATTTGTTCTTAGTTCAGGGTTGGTTCTGAAAGATGAGAAGAAGGTGATAGCAGTTTGAGGTTGGTCTGAACCCAGAATAATTAATGAACTGCAACGATTCATGGGTTTCTTAAACTTTTACCATCGATTCAGTCACAACTTCAACATTGAAGCAGCCCAACTCTCAGCCTTGATGCAAAAGAAAACAAAGACCCTTCAGTGGAACGATGCAGTCCATATAGCTTTCCAACATCTAAAACTCCTTTTCACCTCAGCTCCCATTCTCAAACAACCTGATCCAACACTGCCATCCATGCTGGAAGTGGATGCCTCTAAAGTGGGGGTAGGGGAAGTCTTGTCCCAAAGGCAGGGTAAGCCATCCACATTATTTCCATCCTATATTCAGTGGCCAAACAGAAAGACTAAACTAGGAGATTGGGTGCTTTCTGTGCAAGTACTGTTCCAATAATGTTCTTTTTTTGTGAAATATTACTCGATTATGGCATTTCTCTGCTCATTAAAAGGTTTCTCATCATGTTAACTGGTACTAAAAACTAATAACCACTGCCCTTCTGGCTGTATTTCAAACATGGTTATCAAGTCCTCCACTACATTCTATTAGGGTCTCATGGAGGTTGGAGCCTATATCAGCTGTCACTGGCCTGAAAACACCCTGAACAGCTCACCAGGCCAACACACACATATTCATACTCATACCTAGGGGCAATTTGGAACAGCCAGTTAGCCTAATATACATGTCTTTGGACTGTGGAAGGAAAGAAGAGTACCTGGTGGAAACCCACAAAAGCAGAGGGAGAATATGCAAACTCCACATATAAATGCATTAACCTCTGACTTGAACTTGAGCAGAGAGGTGAGTCAAGTTTAATTCCACTTGATCTGTGTGCATAAAAGAAGAGCTCAACCATAGATCAACTGGAATCAGATGATAGTCCAACTTTGAATAAGTTGATTCAGTCACACTAACATGTTTAGGTGTATCGTAACAATAATTGTGCAAAGCAACCAGCATTTATTGAGGCAAAAAAAGTATTTGTATAAAAGTGAAAGAAAGTGTAACAATATCTTCTATTTTGTTTCATTATAGCAGTGATGGACACACAAGTATACACTGACAGTCATTAAAAAGTGTAAAGAATAGATCATGCACATCAAAAACAACAGTACGAAATGGTACCTGCCAAAATGAAAGTCACAACAGTCAGTATCGGGAATGGCCTCCGTTTGCGTTGATACAGGCAGTATTTTGCAATGATTTCAGGTGATACAGCATGAAGGAACCGGTCCCACAAGTCACTTTCTCTCGCCCTGGACATCAACTCGCCCTGTCATGTTGTGGCAGACAATCAGGTTTCTGAAGGTGGGCTGTGTATAGCACACGTGCCTCACTAACTCACTGTAGCTTAACTCGGCCTCCACCATACTCATTTCCCGGAAACGTTGTGCATGTGATAGACGTGGCATTATGACATGCACTAGACAAACAATAGTGGACATTTTTAGGCTTTCCAAACCACTCCTGAAAATGTGCAGATACACATTGTGTGTCGCTCACACTGTATTTGGTCTATTTTTTGCAACGTGACCTACACACGTGCAATGAAGCATGACAAAATGACAACCAATAATTTTCTCAAGTGCCCGAGTACTATCATCAGTAAAGCCACAGGGTATATATATATATATATATATATATATATATATATATTTTTTTTTTTGTTATTTGAGGGTCAAATATTACATTTTCAATAATTAAGCTTTTAACATTTTATCATCAAACTTTCTGTACAAGCAGTTATACCCTAGTTCTTAGGACACTGAAAGCTACAGTTGTGTGCATACAATTGTAACGCAACTGTAAAAGGTTAAAAAATGGCCTAGAAACATAAAAATGCCATTTTTTAAAAATAATTTTGGACCACTGTAACTCAAATGGGACTGGATGCATAGACTTCGTTTTTTTTTCCATGGGAAACAAATACCCCTTTATTAGAAATTCATTAACTTTTCAGAGATGTGTCTGTTTTTTAACCCACTGTTGTAGAAGTGCTGTGTGCTGGCTTTAATAAGGCTCAAAGCACAGATCTGGATGACTCCATTACTCCGGCATGGGTCTTTCTTTTCAACTTTCACATCGGTGAACATACTGACAGTCTCTCCCGTGACCTTTTTCATACAATTCTTTGTACAATCTTATATGTGTCCTGCAGTATTGGGTTTTTCACAAATGACTGGGTGGAGCACATACCTTGTGGACACATACTACAGACGATGAGTATGTGGACTGTAATTGGATTACCAAGCACATGTTCCACAAATCCTTCAGGTACTCCTTCACTTCATTGAGGAGCTTCGGGATTGACATCATTTTTTGTAAGTCTTTTGTACTCGAAGATGACTGGCAGGACCCATATCATTTCAGCTTTGGTGTATTCAGATTAATATCTATTTTGTTTCATGTTTTGGTTTTTAATTGTGTTGTTTATGTTGATTATCCTGAAGTGTTAGTGTTTTCTTGTATTCGTTTTGTACAGTGTCCTTGGGTGCCCTGAAAGGCGCTTTAAATGAAATGTATTATTATTATTATTATTATTATTATTATTATTATTATTATTTACTGTTCATATAATGTCCATACTGTCTCCAAATGTCTGATGACTTTATGTCAATTCGGATCAGTGGTGTGGCAGGTGGGGTGCTTGTGGATTTACGTGCTCTGATGTTGATGGGGTAAATTGTGGTTCATGAGCAAGAGGTAGGCAAGAGGGTCGCTGGTGACTGCTGGATCACTTGATGCCAATATCTGGGCTTGCAGTTCACTTCTGTCATTTTTCAGTCAGAAGCTGACTTCAATCCAGCCAGCATAGGATATCTGAATATCATTAGCAGTCAGAACTGTTAGTGTGTCATTCTCTAACAGTGCTGCAATGGGCCGTATTTTTGTGTGGGGTAAATGCTGTTGAACAAGGGCTCATTAATAATGCAGGACTGAGCACCTGTGTCCCACAATACTTTCACTGTAAAATTGTTTATGTAACAGCTGACAATACACCTTTTCCCCACCTGTTCTACCAGCTGTGATTGATACATGGAGGGTAGCTACTGGACTATGTGCACTGATGCTGCTGTGTCTTTTTGTATGATCACTGTTGATGTCTATCTCACAGATCTCTGCTGGCTTTTGAACCTTTTGTCCTGGACTACTGGGCGTTCTGCCCCTGTCGTCCTGGCACTTTTCCCAACTGGCTATCTGCTCTGCATCCATATTTGAAACAGTGTGAGCAGTTTCTAACTGCTCCCTAATTACAGCACTTTTAACAACCTTTCAGTCGTTTCACCACAGAGGCTGATGTTTACCCTCCATGACAATTAGCAACATCTGTCTCATTTTGGTGTGCAGCGCTTCTATCATCTGTTCTATGCTTAATCTGCTCAGCTTGTCAGTTTGTATATCGGAGCTGAGCTCTTGCACCTTGGGGCCTTTAACTACAGTGAACATTTTCCGATTTTCGTGTTGCTCATTTTCTACTTTTGAAACTTAATTTACTTTCTCTGTGAATTCGTTGTCTGTGATTTCAACCTTGTTGAGATGGGACAGGATATCAAATTTTACAGACACTTAAAAGTTCAGTTCGGATGACACCATGCTGAATGGTTACTTGGCTGTACTGTTCCTCAGCATCCTCATTCTCAGCTTTGCATAACAGCTTCTCCTAACTCAATAGCATAAAACACAAAGTTCAGTGGTATCTTTTTAGGCTCTCAAGATAGGCTAATGAGTTTGAGGTAATGACCTGGGAAGCTATCAACCTTTTTGTGACCTCTCACTGTGATGAGGAGGGCTCATAGTTCCAACCCATGCTTTATCTCCAATATTTTTCTTAATGGTAGTCCAGGGCTCACATCCCTAATCACCACTTTGGTTATCGCAGTCTCTGTGTTAACTGCTCCAATTTTAATCCGTCCCACAAAGTTCGTGCATTTTTGTGTGTAGTTTGCATGTTCTACCCGTGTTTGCATGGGTTTCCTCCAGGTACTCTGCTTTCCTCCCACAGTCCAAGAATATGTACAGTAGGCTAATTGGCTGTTCTAAATCATCTCTAGGGTGTGAGTATGAGTGTGAACAGTTGTGTGTGTTGGACCTGTGATGGCCTGGTGAGCTGTCCAGGGTGTACCCTGCCCTTGCCCAGAGTTGGCTGTGATGGGCACCAGCCTCCCTGAAACCTTATTTAGGAATAAGCAGCTTAGTAAATAAATGAATGAATGAATTAAATTATTTACAATTATCAATCAAGGCTATAAATAACATAAACACATCACCATAAGATATTAATCACTGATTTATAACATAACTTTATTATTTGCTCAGTATTTACTGTAAATGTATATTAAGATGCCATAATAAGTCAAGCAAGACACCTTGGGTGTCACTGCAAGAAGTGGTGCATGTGAAAGATCCTTCAACAATCAAACATGATTGTCTGTAAAAAACAAAAAAAAAACAAAAAACAAAACATAATTTGTCTGTAAAAGACAAAAACTCAAAAACTACCTGAATAGTTTCAAGTGCTTTTTGTGTGTGCTGTGCATATGACAGATTGCTCCAGTGATTAAATAAAAAGATATATATATATATTTATATATATAAATATTATTTGTTTAGAATTGTCAATGAAATACTACAACATATTACACACGGCATGATATGACGACTGGAAATAATGGAAACACACTTGGATCTAATGTTTCTCCCATGCCCTGTTGCTTTTGCAGATACCGGAGCCTGAAACAGTTTAATGTGGATATCTGCCAGATATGTTTCCTGACTGGACGAGCATCCAAAGGAAAACAGCTTCACTACCCCATTATAGAGTATTATACTTTGGTATACACTCATTCTGAACCTGCCAAGACAACACACACACACACACACAAGTTTTCAATCCCAAAATTTTTCCAATAGGCACATATCAGTGTGATAATCTGTGTGTGGCTACTCGGTTCCTTGTCATAAACTGGGTGCAGTTGCTGTTTAGTTGATAAAAGCTTGATGGCTGATTATTTATTTATTTATTTTTTGGGGGGTAAATAATTATGAATCGGCCTTTGAGAAGACTTATGTCTTTAAAAGTTTTTCCATTTTGGTCTTTCTTTTTATCATCCACTTTGACATTTGCTCCATTACTTGATACTCTCTGCCTTGCTCTCTTTTTTTTAAACATTATTTTCCTTTTACTTTCCCTCTGTTTTTGGATTTCCATGTTTACTGTATAGCCCACATCAGGAGAGAAGATGCGAGATTTTGCAAAGACTCTAAAGAACAAGTTCCGATCAAAGCAGTACTTTAGCAAGCACCCCCAGAGAGGGTACCTGCCTGTGCAAACAGTCTTGGAAGCAGAGAGTGGTGAGACGTAAGTATGCAAATTAAGGGTACATGGATATTTAAAAATGCATTGGGTCTGCTGGTTAGTAAATTATGATTTGTCACTACTGGCTTAATACGGTTGAAGTACAGAGTTATTTGTGAGTGAGGTGTTTTGGTTTGACTTAAGCACAGACAATTATTTAGATTTAGGGTGCTCCCATGCTAACATAATGTTCTGTATGTGGTGTGGTAGGCCGTGTTCCTCTCCCAGGCCGCATGCAGAGACACACAGCCAGATTGAGCACTTTGCCAACAGGTAGGTAGTTAGTGATATATTTGTAATTTTTTCAGTGACCTATGTTGTACCTAACATTCATGCTGTACAATCCATAACTTCATAATTATAATAATAATAATAATATTAATAATTCTGCGATGGCCTGGCGAGCTGTCCAGGGTGTCCAGAGCTGTCAGCCTGAGTAAGATTGTGTAACTAGTTATCCCTAAAATTTTCCGGGAATTTGTGGAATCAATGGTTCATTTAGGGATTTCATGAAATTACTAAATTATCTAGGGATTTCACAAAATTACTGAAAAAGACTGTACTGTTTTTCACTACTTTTTCTGAACACATTTCAGGAAGACTTTGAAATGACAGGAATGCATTATATGTAAGGGTGATTCTTTATCCAAGCATTTCAAGAACTTGATTAATTGCCAATACATAATATGACAGTGTGGAAAATTTAGCCTTTAATGTTTTATAATCTTTATCTCTAAAGGAATAAGTTTTATACCTATCATCAGGTGTGGAATAATATTTATGTAACAGTTTTCACACCTATGAATATGGGTGAATTAGAAACAGTTAGTTTCCCAGTAGCATCTCAGTCAAAATGGCTGCACCTAGATTTGAAGGAGAATTCAAGGAAAACTATTTTGAGACATACTCCCAATGTCAGAAGTATTTGATCCCTAAAGAAGTGTACTACAAGCCATCAAGGAGCTGAAACCTATATTTAAAGAATATGAAAAGTCCCATCAGTACTACTATATGCAAAAGAAGTATGAAGTCATTCAATGTGGGGATGTGGAAAAACTCATTAAGAAGGGAAAAATCACCAAAGGTCCATTCAGTCAACCATGCAACCATAGTGGATACCTATGAAATAATAAAAAACAAATCCCACATTGCAACTGGACAAGGGGGATGTGACAGGATACTGAAACATCTTGGGCAGAAGTATACCAATATTACAACAGATTCTGTTGAATTATTCAAGTCATATTGCCGGGTGTGTCAAGAACAGAGGAAACATCTGAAGACTACAGGTGATCATTCATTCATTAATTTATTCATTTTCTGAACACTTAATCCTAATTAGGGTCACAGGGAGGCTGGTGCCCATCTCAGCCAATTCTGGGCATAGGCAGAGTACACCAAGGTCATCGCAGGGCACTACAGGTGTTGTTGTCAAACATATTCTCTCCACCAAATTCAACTCTCGTGGCCAGATGGATCTTGACAACATACAGTCATCTCCACAAAGGCAGTTCAAGTGAATCATGGTGTACCATTGTCACCTCAAAAAAATTGTCACCTCATCTAACTGCTGAAGGGCTGCTGAAGTTGCTTTTTCAGCTATTGAATATCTTTCTCCTTTTTGGTGCACCAGCCATCCTGCAGAGTGATAATGGAGTAGAATTCACAGCACATGTAATTACAGAGCAAAAAAAAAGAGTTGTAACCTCAGCTCATAATGAGTCATGGTAAGCGCAGACATTCACAGCGCCAGGGATCAGTTGAAAGAGTAAAAAGTTAAATCAAAGACATCCTTGTGGCTTGGATGAGTGACAACAACACCAAGAACTGAACAATGGGACTCAAGTTTGTTCAAGCAAACCCCCTTGTTTGAAATGTTTGGAGAGGACCCTGATTGACATCATTAAATTCAGTTTAATTCATTTTCATTGGTATAACACTTTTTCCTTTAACATTGTCATAAAGCAGCTTTAAACAGTAAAAGTAATTTAAAAAGGAATTTAAACATTTTTTTTTACAATCCTGGCAAACCTGTGGTGACAGTGGCAAGGAAAAACTCCTTCAGTTGACACAAGGAAGAAACCTTGAAAGGAACCAGACTCAAAAGGGAAACCCATCCTCTTTTGGGTGAAACCATAAAAATACAAACAATATAAGAGAAACTTTATTTCAGTACGACATGTAGTCCGGTTGGTTATGCCACCTAACTAATTGTAGCAAAATACTTTATATCACCAGCAGTGAAATGTCAAACAGTCTCTGAGTGCAGATCTAAGCCCATCTTCATCAGCAGGATTGAGGGGCTTCCAAGAGGAGAACTCCAGCCGGCATCAGCACACCAGGACAGACCACAGAACTCAGAAGGATCAGGAAGATCAAAAGCTGCATGTGTACTTTAGCAAAACATGGGGGGGTGGGGTTTGTTAGATATGCTCATAACAGTGTCATGGTACAAGAAAAGTTTATTAATGCAGGGTGCAAGAAAAGACTCTGGAATGACTAACTGTTGGCAGCATATCTAAAATGAGAAAAAAAAACAGAAGGAAGGCAGACATGAGGGCACCCTGTAACATTGGGCAATCAGCCACTCCAGTATCAATGGACCTGGGTGAGCATGTAGACTGAGGGAGTGAAATCAAAGTTTACCTGAACTCTTTATGCTTGAGAACCCCCAGATCTGCTCCTTTATCTAATAAAAGCCTATTAACAAAATGCTTGACTAAACAAGTAAGTTTTCTGCCTAGTCTTAAAAAGAGAGACTGTGTCTGAGTCCCTGTTACGGTTTGAACCTCGGTGAAATACCATGACCCAAAAGCACACCCGGAGACACAGGGGAAGTTAAAATATTTATTAAACAGAAATTGGAGAGTGGGGCAAATCAGGGACCCAGAGGGGTGAGGAGTAATCCGCAGAGACGAGGGGGAGCGAGAGCGCTGGGTGAGCAAACGGGAAGAGAGCGTATCCCGGGTAGTAGAGGTAGGGCGGAAGCGCTGAGCGAGTAATCCAGAAGAGAGTGTATCTTTCGTCGCAGAGGTGGGGCGGAAGCGCTGAGTGAGTAGTCCGGAAGAGAGTGTATTCCTTGTCGCAGAGGTGGGGAGGAAGCGCTGAGTGAGTAGTCCGGAAGAGAGTGTATCCTTCGTCGCTGAGATGGGTCGGAAGCGCTGGGGCTCGAGGAGGCACTAGAAAGAGAAAAAGGAGACAACCATAAGTATCCGTACTTGAGTACACAAAGATAAATGACTAGGCTAGCGGTTCTTTTAGGAGGACTGGCCGAGATATCACGTTGGCAGCGAGAATACTCTGGCGCCGGAGAAGCCTCCTCGCCAGGTTTAAATGCTGACGGTGATTGCTGGGGATCCGGAGCCGGTGTGCAGGAGTGGGTGGAGCCGGTGCCGGTGGGAGCCGCCCCATCTCTGAAAACAGAATGCACAAAACACACGCAGGAAAACAAAGACCACACAACCCCAACAAGGATGCCACCACAGTCCCAAACACACGCAGGAAAACAAAGACCACACAACCCCAACAAGGATGCCACCACAGTCCCAAACATTTTTGATTTAAGGGGGCATGCTGGATCATTAACAACAAGAAGTTCACTAAGATAATGTGGCACAAGACTATTAAGTGCTTTATAGGTTAAAAGTAGCAATTTATTTTCAGTTCAAAAAGAGGAAGTAAGTAAGCATCCAGTGTCTAATATCCTTTACACAATTCTCAACTTTATTAAGCTGGTGTCTCTCTTCTGGCTTGCTGAACTATATAACTGTGTATCATCAGCGTAACAATGAAAGCTAATACCATGTTCATGAATAATATTACCCAATGGGAGCATGTATAAAGAAAAAAGCAGTGGGCTGTTGTGAGAGATCTTATATTTTGCTTAACCTAGCATTAAAATTAATACTTTTTTATACTATAGCTTTAAGTTAGCAATATTTTGCCTAAAAGTAGTGTTTATCCATTAGAATGTTTGGCTACTGATTAAGTAACAAACATTGATACAGTGCAAATCTACAATTTTGATACAGTTTAAATCTATAACAATCCTTATAATAATTATGCATGGCCATTGATAGTGTACTGATGAAAAACCACACTGAGACTGAAAGTTGATAAAGGAAGAATTTATTTAAATATGGAATTACAGATCAGGCAGCTTGTAAAGGGGGATTATTGGAACAGGAGGAACAGTGGAGGAAGAAGAGAGCTCAGGTTATACAGGAGAAGGTGGCAAGTAGTCAGTAGGTAAATCTATAGGAGAATAGTCAGCAGGGGAGTCTGGCCAGTAGGTGTCATGAGGATGGAGGATAGAGAGATGAGAATTTGGAGAACATAGAGGAATAAAAGACGAAGGGGCATCAAGTTCGGAATTATCAAAAAGGAGGCCCATGGTGTGCATCTACAAGTACGAAGCCAGTGTGGACATTGGAACACTAAAAGCAAAGATATAACAAGGCTTGGAAAAATAAAAAATAAAAAAAAAATTACTTAGTATAAGTTTTAAATGGTTAACATACATACACATTGTTGTAGATCAGTATAATCTGTGTGGTCAACTCAAGAGAATAAAATCAAATGAGGCAACCAAGACGTTGGCGGTTCTAAGTCAGCACCAGTATTGTTTGGCGGTTGTAAGTCAGCACCAGTATTGATATATATATATATATATATATATATATATATATATATATAATTTCCAAATTATTCTAAAATATGTACCAGGGGAATTGGATGCTGCAAATTGACATCACAGGAAGGATGACATCAAATTAGGGGCAGTATCAGGACAAATGAAAAAATAATGGGAAATGATAAAATATGTAAATAAAGGTGGAAAGAACTGAAATAACTTTAAAGCATGAAAATAATGGGAAAATGACTCAGCATAGGCGAATTAAAAAAAGTTCCCATGCCTTACATGCACTGTTGACCAGTCAAAATTTCAAAATAATTAATGCTCGAAGATCAGGTTATGATGCCATTCTAGCGGCTCCAGAGCTGACAATTGTGAATTGCTGCACAATAAATCCTGCAGATAGGTTTGTGCTCCCAGAAGAGGAAGCCCCACATGAATGTACAAAAGAGGAAGAAAAATGCCTGCAGGCGAGAGTAGATTTAGAAGTGGAACCACTATCCAATGCTCAGTGTGTCTTCTTTGTGGATGGATCATGTTATTGTACTAATGAGAGAAACAAAGCTGGCTACACGGTAATTCAATTTGATGATGTCATGGCGAACAGTGTCCAGTTCACGATGCAAGGGATTCAAATTAATTACTCTTAGCACTGATGAAGATGCATTCACAAACCAAGAGAAACACTATGCTTTTACCCAGGGACCCTACAAGGGCCCCTCATTGGAACAACTAGAGGGCAAAATGTCAAGCTATGTGAAACACCTAACCCAAATACACAGTACTCTGTATCCAACCTTTGCCAGGTGGAACCTGGAGACTATGTGCAAATCAAGCTATTCAAATGGAAACATTGGAGTCAACTAAGGAGAAAATGACCATTCATGGTGTTGATAATGTCAATGGCAGTCAAGGTAGAAGGTAGAAAGCACTGGTATCACTTGAATCATTGTTGCAGGGCTGCCGGAAAAGGACCAAAGTGGAAAAAGCCACGTTAAACAGCTTGACCATTTAGAGGAAGACACTGAGCTGGAAGATGTAGATCATCCAGATGCACCAGCATTCAATATGCAAAGAAAGGGAAAGACACCTTGGAGAAACATAGAACCCCAAACTGTAGAGCCAAGGAAGCAGATAGCAGAAACTGAAAATCCACTTACTCCTGACTTTGAACCGATAGTGTGTCAGTTCTCTAGGGAGCTTGAAATGACACAGGGGCTGCCGGACGAACACCAATGAGGTTCGTCAGAACACATACCCAGACCAGGTTTATTGGGCTACAAATCATTAAGTACAGTTGGAATAGCTGACTTTGCGACTCTGGACTTAACAGACATGACTTGGGGTTATACCAATGAATCAGAATGAAAATTAGGGTGGCACGACATAAGGCGACACTAAAGCCCCCTGCTGAAAATCGACAGCTGCCGCTACCACTGACTCACTATGTTTTAGTCATCATACTAGCAGTGGGACACACACTGCCAGTTGTCATAATTGAGGAATTCACCCAGATAGCTATGCTATTACACAAAATGTCACCCACAGATTTGACCCAGGAAAATTCTACCTCTGTTAATAAATCCTGCCTGCCACTGATAAATTCTATTCGGGAACAACCCAATCTTGCTAATGATTTGTGCCTTACATTGGCTTAAAATGACCGACAACATGCTAAGAACTGTGCTGACACACAAGATACCACCAGAATGGTTCACAGTCCTGCCATAATGAGTAGGAACCTAGCCCATAAAGAGAGCAAGACCGAGGAAGAAAGTGGAGCAGAAGAGTTCAAACCCCTGACTTGGGAGTACTGGAAGGAGACGTTGCCTTTCGTTGTACCTAAGCAACAGTGTAAACAACCTAAATGTTTGCTAAGGAGGTGAAGGCAGCTTGATCGCTCTTCGGCCCGACATCGATACTGTATGGTTGATAGGCAGGCAATACAGTAAATTCAGGTGCAAAAGAGATGGCAAAGAGTGATCAATCAAATGAAAGCTAATACCTCAGCCATATTTCCGTCATCAAGGTGGTTTGACCAAATAATAAAGCCACAAGGAGTGAAAGGAGATAAATTCTGGACAATCTGTGTAGAAGGTCATATTACAAATGGGGCATATGCAAATGGTACTGAGTATCTAATGGTAAAGTCTTGGACAAAGGCCACATTGGCATGGAGTAGGCAATGTTCCCCAAAACTTCAGGCAGCAGTGCGGAAACACATCTAGGTGGCCGCAAACTACAAAAATAAAGCCACCGAAGGGACGGATATTATATGTCTAGGAGAAAAAACATACGTTTGACTGTTGCAGGAATTAGGGAACAGTGAACAGTGATCCCAAGGTCAGGGGTTCAAGCCCCACTATCAACAGGTAGTCACTGCTGCCCCCCCTAGTGCGGCTAACTGGGTTACTAAATGCCAGCCATGTATCTCACTGTCTATGGTGAGAGGCATGTAAAAGAACCATTGCTGATATTCGTCAAGAGTAGGCTGCATTGCTGTCAGCGTGTTTCTGCCCTGCGATGGCCTGGCGAGCTGTCCAGGGTGTACTCTGCCTTGCCCAGATTTAGCTGAGATGGGTGCCAGCTTCCCCGCGACACCCTGATTAGAAATAAGCCATTCAGATAATGAATGAATGAAGATGTAGGGAACTTTACAGGAAGGTGTGGACAAACTTGGAGCGTCACCAATATGGAATTTTCAACCGATGTATTTAACAATACATGGGAGGTGGTGAAAATACAGAATCAAATCAGAGTAATAATGGGGTGGCATAGGAAAATACCTCCAGTATTGCAACAACAACAAGTACCATTGGTTGACATTTGAAGGCTATGTGGAGGAATGAGACTGAGACAAGTGTTGCCTTCAAACTGGTCAGGTCTGGGTACCCATGTAATGATAATTACAGAAGTACAGATGAAGACATTGATGACAGGGTTAAAGGACCTACCAAACACAGAGTTAAAAGGGAATATTCAGGAGACCCTGGAGTGTGTATAAATGACAACTGTGAGGAATCTCCGATGGGTAAAAAGCGTGAAATGAGATTGCTGCAGGTTTTGAGTCTTTATATCTCCATGTCCCCCAGTGCAGCTAACTGGGTTATCAAATGCCAGCCATGTCTCTCACTGTCTATGGTGAGAGGCATGTAAAAGAA
>JAQMYF010000024.1:35123501-35150159 GCA_030014195.1 Neosilurus mollespiculum | reverse complement strand
ATAAAAATAAAAGAGTTCGTACATGCTCACTTGACCAATTAGAGAGGTTCTTACAATTTACTTTTGCAACTTCCCTCCAAAACTGTAACTTATGTGGGACTAATGGTTCTCAAAGGGGGGCTAGTAAATTTCCTGAGCCACTACTCCTGGGGGATAGAGGATTACAAAATTCTGTGTCGACCCCTGTATATTTATTTTTCAAATATTCATAATAATTCAGTAATTATAAATTAGCACCTTAGAGGGTTCACTGGTTTACAACAATTTTAGTTGTTCTGTACAACCCAGTGACCAGGAACCTCAAACCTTGAACCAGGACCCTTGAGCTGAATATTAATAAGTCGTGTGTTCATGGTCATGTTTATAACTCACTTGTAGATGGGCATTGCAATGTGTTCCATAAAACTAATTTGTAATTCAGGGATGTACGCCTTCTCCCTGTCCATCATCTCACTGGGCCTGTTCCCCATCGCCTTCTCCTACACACACACACCCACACACACACATTATAATGATGATAATTACAGCCAAAGTTAAATACAGATTATATGTTTTGTGTTTGTTTTTTCTTAATCAAAATTTCTAACATGTCTCTCTCTCTCACTTTCACACATACACACACTGAGTAAAAAAATAATAGTTATGAATGCGTGCACACACACCAGATCACCCTGAGAGAAAAACTCTTTGTAGATCAGCTCCTAGAGGGCAGAAAGAGAATGAAAAAAAGATGATAAAAATACCTCTACATTGAGATATTAAACACAGTTCATAGCTGAATAAAAGAGTTATTTTAAGGTCACAGTGCAGAACTGTTTCTGCTTTAATCCCTTGGAGGATGTGAACCTGATTAGTGAAGCTCACTGAAAACAGAGGATAAGAAGATAGGGCACTTCTGAAAGTAAACCCCACTGTGCTAAATCTAATCCGAGCACGGAGCTGCGCAGGTGAAGCTTCACTGCAGAGCAACTACCTGCTTGTAAATATAAACAACCTCTAAAACTGAACTTCTGCACTGAATTTCATCATCACTGTTTGTTTCATGTCCATGTGAAGAAGGGAGTATAAAAAAAATCAAAGGTTATCCTCTCACAGCGATCTTCCTCGTGGTCTTCCAGCCCTTTGTTTGATCTGAGAGGTCACATGAGGTCATCAGGAGACACAACAACAGGCTGCGGTGCGTCTGGTTCTTCGGGTTATATCCAACTACAAGACATCACAACCATCACCTTCATTGGTATTATTATCATCGTTATTATTCAAAACAAATTACCCTGAATTTCATGGGAGATAACATTAGGAATGAAGTTATTTCTTGCCTAACTGCTCTGTGTTGACATTTTACATCGCTTGTAATAATGTATAAATCAGCTTGCTTTCTCTATATGTATACAGTACATATTAGGGGTGGAGCCAAAGCCAAATTAAAAAGTACAAACATGTCAAGTTGCTGATCTTCCTAATGTGAGCGCAGTGAGTATTCATGCTCTTCTCTGCAAGCTTGTGCTGACATTCAGGAAGTCAGAGAGGGATGAGGGGAGGAGAGAGAAAAGAAAAAGCCTTTTATTTTTAACCGTAACCGGGTTTCAGAGGCAGTTTATTGTACCTGTACTTACTTTTGTTGTCCTTTTGGACCACTCAAGCAGAGTTTAACTGGGACACGATCAGTCTGTTAGCTCTGTCAGTGTACAAGGCTATTGTTACTAGCTACTAGTTCACTTCCTATGCTCTCGGTTGTGTGTTTACACTTGCAGATATTGTATTAATATTGTGTCTCTGGCAAATTTGCCTGTATGACTTGATCTGTCAAAATGACCCTGAATGACCAAAAATCGAAAAGCGAGTCAGTGACAGGGTTGAAAGGAGGGGACTGTGCGCTATGATACCAAGTTTGTTGAAATTTCTTGAAACCTGAGGACGTTATGAACATTTGAAGTTTGTCGGATGACGTCAATCATTCTGAAGAAAAACAAAGAAAAATGCATTTAAAGTTTTGGGACTGTTCTGATGAAGTATCTTTCATATGTCCTCAACAACCAGGGAAGGTTATCTTCCTTCTACTGATATAAAACTTGGCAGGTCATTTGATTACTTCATTTCCCACAATTTCAAGAGAAAAGGAAGTGAAGGAGATGTCAGAATTCAAATTTAAATTCAATTTATTAAACTTCAATTTGATGCAACATGAGGTAATGCTACTTCAGACAGGCATCGCTTGACTCACCAAACAAATTTTCATCATCACTGTCATCATTTTCCTGATCTGAGGAAGGCACTGGGTCATCGGAACCAAAGTAATCGTTCACAAAATGCTCCCTTTCTGCTGACCAGCCGCTGACTGCAAATTGCACAGATCCAAGTCGTATAGCGAGTTCAAAGCTCCTGCAACTTGACGGTGTTTCGACAGAGCCATTGTCCCGATCAGACATCGAATAAATCTCTACGTACCGTACAATTGTTTCACTAGTAGTAGATCCAAAATTTAGCTGTAAATGATGCAAAATTTCGCACTTTTTGATGGAGGATTCGATAAACGATGCAAGTAAACTGAATGCGGCCATTACTGTTTATTACACACAATGCAGCTTGCGTTTACAGTTGTGCCAATCAGCGTGCTCGTTTGTGGGTCACAGCTGGGGTCAGTGGCCACTGCGTAGTGACAAGGCAGGTTTGTTTACAAGTTTTTGAGTGCTCTGATTAGCTTTCTGTATGATGTACAGAAGTTCTATATATATACATTGGAAATTCCCCCACGTCAGGAGGTACCAGGATGATGGGGGTATCGCCAGTAAAAGCATGATCAGAACTTCGGCTATTTCCTGGTCTTTACTGCCAAGTTTAGAGGCAGGACCCTCTGCTAAATGGCCAGATTCGTTATTTTATATAAACCTCTCAGGTATAAAACTTTGGGAAATGATAGATTAATAATTCATCTATCAAATCACAGGAAAAAAAAAAAAAAATAGATAGATCAGTGCATTACAATGTGTTTTGGCCTGTATTTCCGAAGTGGTACTTGTTCCTTCAGACTCATTTTGCCGGATCAGGTCACGTATTAGTTTAGCAGATGCAGCAGCAATGGTTTTAATGGGAGGATATTTGGCTAACGTTAGCATTCGCCTGTTAGCTTTGTGAATTCATATATGTCATATGGTTATTGTGTAACAGATTATATTGTGTCTGTTCAGTGTTCTGGTTGGAAGATGGGTGGCGGTGGGGTTCACCATATTCACACTGGCATTTATTAGTTGTGTTACATGTTTTTAATACAATTGCCTCAACAAATTCAAATACTGGGCACTCTGCACACCCCTAATATATACATTTTATATACTATTATATATACACTTCCAGTCAAAAGTTTTAGAACACCCTCATTTTCCAGTTTCCAGTTAAAGCAAAGAACTAAAAGCAGTTGGAGGTTAAAAAAAAAAAAAAAACGTGGAATTGTCATGTTTACCACAACTGAATCTAAACATTTTAACATCGGAGTAACCATGTTTTGATGGTTAATGGATCGATCAGATATTACAGCCTGACACACTCGTAGCAGTCTTTTGACAATGGAAATCAAATATTGCCATGCAAGTTCTTCCCAACACTGTTGTAGCTGTTTCCACAAATCTGTTGCACTTGGTCGCTTTGCCTACACCCTTCTGTCCTCTTCAATCTAAACCAGTTCAATTCAATGGGGGATAGGTCCAGTGACTGTTCTGGTCATTCTATGATTTGAAGCCTACCGTCTTGTCCTTTTCTTCCATGATAGTTCTGACATATCGCTTACCTTCCTGCTCATGTCATTTACTGAACTTGAACTGCATAATTTGTACTAAAACTGAAAAAAGTGGGGGAGTTCTAAAACCTTTGACTGGTTTTGTGTGTGTGTGTGTGTGTGTGTGTGTGTGAGTGTGTGTGAGAGAGAGAGAGAGAGAGAGAGAGAGAGAGAGAGAGAGAGATACACTGATCCTGGCTGTGGAACTGGTGTGGTGTCTAATCAGATTGTTATACAAGTACATAAAGCTTGATTTTTGTTAATATCTTGCATGCCTCCACGTTGAGGTGGAACTGCAGTTTTTCTTGCTTTCTGTTTTTTTCCAACAAGTGTGTGTGTGTGTGCGCGTGTGTGTGTGTGTCAGTGGGATGTGAAGCACACAACATTTATTCAGGATAAAAAGGGGATTTGTTTATAGTGAAGTGCATGTTTTACCCTCTGCCATCTTCTGCAGGTCTTTAAAGATGCGCAGGTGATGAGCCAAATCAGTGGCCAGAATAATGTCTCTTATCAGGTCGAGCATCCTCGAGTAATCCTGACAAACACACCACCACACCAGTCACATTACAACACACAACCCTGACACTCATCACTGGGATTCACTCATCAGTCACCATCAATTTTCATCATTAATATTAACACAAGTAACAATCTATACATAGCCTTAACTGTGTTTTTTAAAATAATAAACCATTTAGACAAATTATGATCATGTCTATTATCTGATGTTTATCCCATCTGTGAGTAAACTAAATCCTTTATTGAACTGAACATTTGGAAACATGTTGTCATAACAGTGCGAGGTATTCTCTCCTTTAAACAAATGATTTATCAGCAAACTGTAATTCCTCTGGACTGTAAAACAAATATTTTCATTCTTAAATCAATTGAACACTGGTTTTTACTGAATTGGCAACAGAACTGGCAACAATTCGGACATACAGGGATGGAAAGTAAGACTAGTCCGCTGGCGTCAAAAATCTGTAGGGTGAGTTAAATTAGCTAGCAAGTCATCCTGCTGGCAACCCGACAAATCCAATAGGCCAAAAGAAGATATAGCGTTCCTGACTAGAAAGGACTAGTAGTTTCATAATTTCACTAGTCCTGTTAGCCAGTAGCTTAGTTTTGCTAAATTCCACCCCTTGACATCTACATCTGTATAATAAAGTTTGTCTGTAGCATCAGATCATAAATTGGTGTATTTAGCATAGAAACGTTTAAAAACAAACAAAAAATAATACACCCCTCCACAGTCAGAAAATATGGAATGGTAAGTATAAAAAGAAAGCAGTGCATTCTAAATGTACAATACATTCATGATTTTTTCCCCCGGCAACTTCATTTAGATTTCCTGTTACATCTTCCTGTTAAGCTACATCCTGTTACATCTATTTCTATGTTTCAGACCTGTAATCCATTCCAAAAAAAGTTGGATTATGGGCTAGTAATGCGGTAAAGTAATTAAATAATGATTTAGAACAAATGATGTAAACAGATAAATATAATCATGATTTTTTTTTTGTTATAAAAGTATTATCCAGGAAAGATCTTGCCCTTAAGAAGCAAATGAACTCCAGTTTGTCAACAAATGCATGAAAAAACTGTTCAAAAACATTATTTCTTAAAGAAATATAGAAAGACATTTGGATATTTCATATTCGAATTATTGAGACTGAGGGGATAATTCTCCATATCAAAGAGAAACTGAACTTTAGAATTGCTTTATCATTAATTCAAAATATTTTAAACTAATTCTACATATCCAATGTTGATGATAATTAAGTCACTCGTAGAAAAATACCAAGAATTATCTCAGTGTATCATTCATCTATAGCAGATGGGATCACATCTGTAAACCTTTGACAAGCACTGCAATACAGCGTTACATGCAACAACGCCGGTAACAAAATTCAGTGGTGCTTGAAAGTTTGTGAACCCTTCAGAATTTCACACATTTCTGCATAAATATGACCTAAAACATCATCAGATGTTCACCAAGTCCTAAAAGTAGATTAAAAAAAAGTCCAGGTAAATAAATAACTACAATAACTACAATAAATACATATCTGTGAATGGCCAAAGTTAGTGAACCTTTGATTTCTGATTCTGGTGTGACCCCCTTTTGCAGCAATTACTGCAACTAAATGTTTCCGTTAACTGTAGCTCACTCCTGCAGATTAGCTTGGGAGGATTTTAGCCCATTCTTCAACTTCAACTCTGGGATGTTGGTGGGTTTCCTCGCATGAACCGTTCGCTTCAGGTCCTTCCACAACATCTCAACTGGATTAAGATCAGGACGTTAACTTGGCCCTTCCACAACATTAACTTTATTTTTCTTTAACCATTCTTTGGTAGAACAGATTGTGTGCTTAGGATCGTTGTCTTGCTGCATGACCCACTTTTCTACTGAGATTCAGTTCACGGACAAATGACATTTTCCTTTAGTATTTCCTATTTTTCTTCAGTTTTATGATTATGCTTCAGTCACTTATATCTGTGCAGATTTAAGAAAAACAAACTTCCACATATGCCAAAGAAATTCATGTAACTGTCTGTCCTGAGTGATAATTCACTTTATTAGACTAAATAACGCTAATCGCTAAAAATCTGCAATTAGACTTCACATGTCTGTCTGCAGCAGGGGGTTATGTGAACAAACAAACCTGACCTCCTAAAGAATTACTATTAGGCAAAAGTTTTGCTGATGTATGCATACCTGGGGCTGTAGCAGTGTGGATGACTCTGGCTGGCTGTTACATAAAACGGCTGAGTTAAGAGAAAATTACTCTCGCCATCTTTATCTGGCCTTAGCGTTTGAGCAGTGCAAATTAAAAGGTTATTTAGAGTCCCTCTATTATTGGTATTTATCTCTGTTCTTTACTGATCTGAATACTCCCTTGTGTAAAACACGATCAGCAGAGGTTAATACCAGAAGCCTCCGTCTAATCTCACTCATCCTCTGAGACATGGCTTATTTAACAGCTTAATGTTCTGATGTGCTTCAATGGCTTGTACAACTAAATCATCTAAAGAAATTATATTCTGTTCATGTTTTTTTAATCACTACAGGTACTGGCCTGTCACAGAAATCTTCTGTTTTGTCAGCACTGGTAGTTTAAAATTAAAACCTATTTGTCCTTGTAAAGTAAATCTATATCCATATAGCAAATATGGAGCCAACTGTGGCAGAGAAATCATTCAGAAAAGTACGTTCAGCATATTTTCCAGGGACACCCATGCATATTTCTAGACAATGCAACAGCATATTTTCCACACATTACCAAGGCATGGTTGCGGAAGAAGAGTGACTGGCCTGCCTGCAGTCCTGACCTGTCTCTAATAGAAGGCACTTGGACCTTTTTATTTTCCAAATGCATTTAAACTTCTTGAGTTTAGGTTTACCAGATAGAGCCTAAAAACCACGTTTCAAAATGACACCTCACTTGTCATTAAAGCACATATATTAGATAAGATACACATACTTAAATGTGTCAAGAATCATCATTAAGATCAACCAATAAGTGGATATTTATGGGTACTGGGTAATGATAAACTTTTATCCTGGTAACTTTAATACTACTACAGTTATCAAACTAAAATGAACTGTACATCTTCTTCAAAGTGTTGGCAGCCCAACTCGTGGCAAGCAAGCACAAAATGATTCATGCTCATAACCTGTTCATAAATATACACATATGTGTCTGTTATAAGTGTGCTCTGTAATGGTACGATGTTAATTTGCCACAGAATTAATTTTCTGAACTGCTCACCCCTAATTAGGGTCGCGGGGAGGCTGGTGCCCATCTCAGCCGACTCTGGGAGAGGGCTGAGTACACCCTGGACAGCTCGCCAGGTCATCGCAGGGCAGAAACACGCTGACGGCTATGCAGCCTTCTCTTGACGAAAATCAGCAATGATTCTTTTGCATACAGCTCACCACAGACAGTGAGAGACATGGCTGGCCTTTGATAACCCAGTTAGCTGCACTGGGGGGACAGCAGGGACAACCCGTTGATAGTGGGGCTTGAACCCACCTTGGAATCAGTAATCCATCACCCTACCACCAGGCCACCACTGCCCCGCAAAAATCACTGGATGAAATCAATGATAGACTTTCAAGTGATTACTCGACAAGATTCAGTCTTAACTGACTGGTAAACACAGCGACCTCCAGTAAACACACTGCACCTGCACAAAGCACCATAAAACTTATCAAACACACTTCTGAGAGACTAAAAATCACATCTACTCCAAATTTATGAATGCCGGTTGCTAATAAAATGGTGAATTTTGTATCAAGATCATACCTTTAAATTGAGACCTTCACCAAACTTCACCAAAACAAAACAGATTTCATCCAGACGAAGACTATGTGATCCTGTAAAATAATTAATTCCGGATGGTAGCGGTTTTCAACCCACAGAAGCAGAGTTACCTCTGGGAAACCTCAATGTAAGTGTAAGTGACCTGAAACACAAGCCTAAATATAATGATGTCATCAGCGAGTTTCAAAGAGTACCCATGCTGCAGCGTAATTCCGAAAGATGTACGAAAGATGACCGGTCACTATTAAACACCTTAAGATCTGCTTGTAGTAAAAAAATGGGGTAAAATCAGAGCTGAAACACTTCAACACTTGGTGTCTTCACTCCCTAAATTTCTTAAGTGTTGTGAAAATTAATCGAAATAGTGGAAAGTGGTATGTGTTTTACAGTTGAGTTTTTGAAATGTGTAAAAAGAATCAAAATTGAAATATGTGTTTATTTTGAAATGTATAATAAAATTAGTGAGGTAAAACATCACATAATGTCCTGCTGCAATGTATTGCATGTCATACAGGTCAGAGATTATTTATAAATCATTGTTTTCACTTCTAATATACACTTCTAATAATCTTGTGTTGTAAGCACTAAACACACCTTCGTGTTAAAAAGTAAAATAACCTACAGCTGTACTGTGTATTATAATAAAGTAAAAGTGGTAAGATTAGGAGTTTGGAGCTATTGTGTATTAAATTCTTTTTTAACAGAGTGTGATGTACCTTTCTGGAGAACTTCTCAAAGATGTTGCAGCCCTGTGTGTTCAGGATGGCGATGGCCTGAGCAAAGTGATGTCTCTGTTCAAACACACATGCAGACAGGGTTAGTTACTTCTCAAAATGTCCACAAGAGGACACCAGAGTTCCACGAGTGATGACGTTCATCTGTTATCGGTCTCAACACACTCCTACAGGACATTCTCAAAACTTTAACATGGGTGTGTAACGTGTACCTGTCCTCAAGTGTTCAAATCAAATCTGTTAAATCAGAAAATCCCTGTACTGATTAACCTGAACGGGTTTATGACTTTATTCTCTGAGAATCTATACCACATCACACTGCTGCTGAATTTTGTATCCTGATTGGTCAGAAGGTGTTGATGAATGTTATAGAACAGCAGCTCGGACATTAATGTAGCTGCACATTAAGTTTATATTAATATGCTAGTTCTAATATATCACCGTTTCTATACTAACAGCTCGTTCACAGGAATGTGTACCGCTCCGGATTGATGCCACAGCCATCCGTGACCAGGAGTCCATGGGAGCTACTTGGCCGAGCTCTCACGGGAGGGAGGGATGGCATACGCTCACTTCCCTGTCACTCACAGCGATCACCAGCCAATCATGGGCATCGGTGAGCTCATTCGTACGAGGGGGCGGATAGCACTTTCCCTCCGAGAGTGGATACGCATGCACAGCAGTTCGAAAAGAGGCGGGTGGCAGCATCGCATGTCACAGAGGGTTCATGTGCTTGCTTAAGCCCCTCCCTGGTCGGTGGTGGTCGTGTGATAGGGAAGTTGATGGGTGGGAATTGGATATGACTAAAATTAGGAGAGAAAAATGGGGGAAAATCCAAAAAGAAAAAAAAAAAAAAAAAGGAATGTGTACCGCGGACGCTTTACTGAAAATAAACGGATAAAAAACGAGTGTAGGTATTGACATGTTGGTATTTTAATTAATTAAAGACTGCAATCATTAGTGAAATCGGTGCTGGATGGAAAAGTCCTCTTCATCACACCACAATATCACTCAATATTTTAATGCAAAACACACACACCCAGCTTAATACTAGAAAAACATACCTTCAAATTTTCTATTTCCATTTATTCGTATGCTTTTATTGTTATAGATGAATAGCCCCTCGCCACTAGCCATTTAAAATGGCCAAAATGACTCATCATGACCCTTAACAGTGATTTCATCTGCTTGAACTGACACACTGTGTGACACACAAGCTCGGGTTTTGCACTTATAATCAGAAGGTTATGAGTTTATACCTCAGTACCACTACAGAACCGATGTAATGGCATCGAGTAAAACGTTTAAAAAATTGCTTAACGGTCAGCGGCTTCAAGCAGAGACTGAACTGAATTACTCAGTAGCTGCAGGTCATGGCACATAAAACCGTCTTTCATGACAGTTTTCATGACACAGAGCATTATAAACATAAGCTTCATTTCAGCAAGCTTTCTAATTCCACACAAATGACAATCAATTGTGCTATTTAGTAAAACCATCAGTCACGGATTTTTAAACGTTTGCTTACGCAGCGTTTATGTTAATCTCACTGATTAGTATCCGTTTTCAAAGTAAACAATCCAGATGTTCAAACAGAACATTATGTTGCACGTTACAGCATACATCATATAGAAAAATGATGCAAAACACCACACACACACACACACACACACATCAGTTAATCATCATCACTGTGGAACGTCATAAACATTAACATTTTAATTTATGTTCCACTGAAACATGGCAGTCGCAGTCAGACTAATTAGCTATGTTATGATAATAAGGAGTCATCAGTCATGAACGCACACAGTTTCGTATGGAAATGATTCTGATAATTATTTTAATTGTAATAATTTCAGCATGCAGGTGAATAAATGATGTGCCAGCAGCAGCAGAGTTTAGCCCAAAATGAACCTGTGAGTATATAATTATCCCCACTTTAAAACTTTAGAGGAAGTTTAAGATTATTTAACTTCAGTCATTACTACGTTTACTGCTACAGAACGTTTAATTTACTGATTTAGTGTCTAAAAGCAGAGCTTCCTATAAGATCTTAGTGTGTTTTAATTTAATGCTTTCCCAAAAATTCAGTAGAAACCTGTGGGAAACTCCTCGCTTGCCAGATATACTCTGTCCTCCTGATATAAGGATTCTGTGGTCAGAATTTTTAGATCCACAGGGGCAGTTCTGCATGCATTTCTGGCAAAAAAGTTCCCATCATTGATTTGGGAAGGAATGGTTGAAACCTAAGATAAAATCATTTCAATTTGTTGTTTGTATGTTGTTTTGTTAAAAGGTACTACCAAGTTTTCTTTCTATATTCCTCCTCCTCCCATTCTCTCTCTCTCTCTCTCTCTCTCTCTCTCTCTCTAACACACACTTGTGTGCGATGGTTTCTTAAGCTGGAGCTCGGCTGTAAAAGAATTAAAATTTGTTGTTCGGATGTTTTTCGGTAAAACAAAATCTACTTATATTATGAATTGACCAGTTTCAGCATCCTTGACAACCGTCGTCATACAATTCAGCAAGGCATAACAGCCAATCATGGTTGCGATGAATGACAGCCAATCAGCATTACGATGCAAACAGACCCCGACAGACAGACGCCGTACAGCCATGCAAAATAAACTCAAATGTTTTTTTTTTTTTTTAAGTATGGTGCTCCAACTGCTAGCACAGGAGCTCCACTGTAAATAATGTGCAGGTTGCAGAATTGTTTTGAAAGTTTATAAAAAACTCAACACCTTTAAATTTCTAGTTGTCAAATAAGCACCACATCTAATACTGGTCTGGAAAAGAATGTGTGGTGTTGGGTTCAGTCTGTTATTAATGAATTAAACAATATCACACATGCAGCACTGAATACTGAACACTTGGCTTGACTGAATCAGGGCGCCTGTGATTTGGCGCTCAGGGCAACATTCAATAACCACACACCAATGAGTGCTGCTTTAATAATACAGCCCTAAAAAAAATTAATAATATAAATTAAGTAGCATTTCTGACGTGAACAGTATGGCCAAATGTTCTATTTATTTTCTGCTGTGCTATCCAGTGAAATAGACCTTCCTTCATCCTGTTCATCATTTTACGTTAGGAGTCATATTAATAAAGAATGAATCCCTGTCAAGTACATTCCTAGTGCCGTAACACTGAATACTCAGACTGATGGAACATCGCAAGCCCAATCAAATTAGTGAACCAGAACTAACTGTTGTATAAAAGGCATATATTTGTGCACAGTATTTCCTTAAACTGTGAATTCACTGATAGTTCAGTGTTAGACCCCTCAGTGCAACAGAAGTGTGGAACGTTATCTGGATGTACAGATACACTGCATGGTCACACTGGGCTGAATCATTCATGAGCATCAGACGCCTGCTTTTTGCATGAAGGTGAAATGCAAACTTTATTTTTAAGTTTAAAATTATTCTGGAAATGGCTACAACTAATTGCCATAAACAATTTAAAACAATTACAATAAAAAAAACAAATCGTAGTATGTCTAGTAGTTTCGATAACCCAATAATGCATTCAACTGAATCTATGCATGTGTTTGTGTGTGTGTGTGTGTGTGTGTCTACCTCCATAACTGATCCCTCGGAGCTGTAAAGGGCTGCCAGTACAGATTTCTGGGGGAAAAGTTTTAAATAAACAAACAAACAAACAAACAAACAAACACATATATATATATATAATTTAGGCACCAACATGTACAACATTAGCTACCTTTGTTTGTCCCTAAAAAAGGGCCACTTGTTTGATATTGTTTTTCAGACTGATGGACCTCACTAATTGCACTACACAGTACACACTGCTATTATTTTGAACATGTCCCTTTCATTTAATCATTGAAAAACACATACTCAGAAGCATGCAGGTCATGATTTTTGGGTCTCTTGGTTTCCTATTACTCTACTGCAGCTACTTATCAATTATTTACCATACAGAAATATTATTTCTATCAAAAACACTGAGTGATCTGGTTAGTGATGTTGGACTGCTATTATTTTGAACACAACTGTATTAAACTCTGAGAATGAATGTTAAAAGATGCCATGACTATTGTTTATTTTGCACTGAACTAGAAAAACTACAAACTGTATAAAATCTAAATAAATACGCACAGCATTACTGTGTACAAGTGTTTCGTATTATTATTATTTACCGAGGCCACCTGGAAGGAGTTGTTTGTTCCACGGTGGTCCAAATCATGGCACATGCAGGACACAAAAAGAGCAAGGATCTCAATGTCCCTAAAGAGAAACACACATCAGTGAACATCTCTCTCTCTCTCTTTCTGTGCATGTGTGTGTGTGTGTGTGTGTGAGTTTTTACTCGAGGTAGTTGTTGAGCTCCAGATTCTTGTAAAGCAGGTAACAGAAGTGAGAGACCGAGAAGGCGTGAGTCCAGTTGTGGTAGGGTGGATCCCTGTATCCCTTCTTCACCATCAAACAGAACCTACACACACACACACACACACACACACACACACACACACACACACACAGCTTTAATTCCACAATACAATTTAACTCTGTTTAATATAATATTCTGAGCTATATTTAAAAAAGTATGTATAATCCTCAAGGGGTGATCCATCAGTCCAGTTCTCATCCTTTTTCATTTACGGAATTTGGCAGACACCCCTATCCAGAGTGAGTTACATTCCTCATTTTTATTAAACAACTGAGCAATTGACGGTTAAGGGCCTTGCTCAAACACCCAACAGTGGCACTTTGGTGGTACCGGCTTGAACCATCAACTTTCGGATTAGTAATCCAGAGCCTTAACTGCTGAGCCACCACTGCTCATCCAGGAGACTCAGGAAACAAAAGGAACATAATTTGAAAAGATAACGACTACAGCTGAGATGTGATGTACATGTTTCAAGAGAAGAAGGTTCTAAGAAAATAAAAACGTTACATGCAAAAGAATTAAAGTGTACTTTCAGTGAATGTTTAATAAAAGGTAGAAAACAAACACTAGCTCTGCCCTCGGGAGACTCTGTACATGAGAGGATTAGTGACACACACCTTTAATGCCGCTAATGATTTAAATAAATTCTAAATCAAATGCTTTAACCTTTAGACCAGGTCCCACAGGGGTTTTAAATAAAGCACAAATATAACACAACATAAAATTCTACAGAAGTAAACTGTGAAGTAGGCGGAGTTCCCAATCCAAGTCACATTTCCTCACTTTCACTGAGCAAAAAGTTGAAAATCCAGCAACTATAATGAACCAAAACAAGTCACTTCGGCTGAGCAGACAAAACACAGCCCCAGTGTTTTAAACCCATCAATTTGTGAGCTTTATTTGCTAATACAGATATTTTCAGTTCAAAGCAAGATTCACTGTTTAAACATTTAAACATATTTAAAAAGCATAACGTGGGAAATATTACATGATGATAAATGGCAACTAAAATTTAAACATACTCTAAATAAAGTTCCATCATGACTTGGCCCAAAAATGTTCATATTTACTTACTTTTCATTTCTGAAAAAGACTTTTTATATGCGCACTGATTTTGTTGTGTAAATGTCAGAATTTCTCTCAAACTTTCATAAAAATCAGTCCCTGGGTATAATCCAAACACTTACTGTATAAAATATTATTTGCATAACAATTATGAACTGTCTTCTCTTATTTCCTCCACCAAGTACACACACACACACACACACACACACACACACACACACACACACACACACACACAGACACTAGCACAGAGCCAGAAGTGGAATGTGAAGGGCTTTCAGGACTTCATTTTCATCAGTGGTGTTTATGTTGATTAAATAATGATGGTTATTATATAATAATTCCGTTACATTAAACATCAGCAGGGGTGCAGTCAGACTCATTAATGTGTTAATGATGTTTAAATATAAAAATTATATACAAAGAAATGCATGCTAGCAGTGATGGTTGGTTCACCCTGATGGTTCAAATTACTAAGAAGAAAAAGAAGAAGAAAAAAAGACAGATAATAAGAAAGACAGACAAGACAGCGCAAGGAAAGAGATGTGATGTTGAAGAGAGAAACAGAAGACAGGAAGACCGCAACCGTGACCGCAATACAGAAGTGGGATGGTGGGGTATGTTTTTTGGAGAGTGACACGTTTACCTGGCTAGAGTGTGCAGGTCGATCTTGTAGGTGTTTATGAAGCCCATATCCTCAAACATGCTCAGAATTCCCTAGAGAGAGACAGAGAAACGAGAGACAGAGAGAGACAGAAAGAGTGAGAGACACACAGACAGAAGGCAAGAGGCAGGACTAAGAATGAAAGAACAAGCTTTAACATGTTTCTCTATCACACACACACACACACACACACACACTCTCTCACCATGGGCGTGGTGTCATCAGGCAGGGAGCGGGGTGTGTAAGTGAACTGAGAGAAGTTTGGGTGGAGGCTGTGTACAGGATCGATTCCTCTCATCAGCAGCCGGCTCACCTCCTCCTCACACACCTTCATGTGGTACATCATCATCTCATTGGCCAGATGACTGCGGAACTGAGCCTCGTGTACCTTCTTATACAGCAGAGACTGTTGTGGGCAGAGAGGAAACACAGGATTTAAACTTAACACACACACACACACACACACACACACACACCCCCGTGTTCACAGGTAACCTCCTTTGTACATTTGTGACACAGTCATGATCTCAGAGACACCTGTATTAAGATTTCACAACTTGCTGAACTGAAAATTGAATGCAACACAGGAGGTAACAAATTCAGTGACTAGATCAAATTATTGTTTGGACCAATCCTGTGGTGTGTGTGTGTGTGTGGGCAGAATTTTTTGCTGTGTTTAAGGTGAGGCTGACAACGAGTAAAAGCTACCAAAAACAGTAGCGGTCACAAACCCCCTTAAGAGGTTAGTTAGTTAATCCCACTCACATGGGCGATACTGATCCCACAGTAGATGGAGAAGGCTGTGGCCAGGTCCTCATCAAACCGGTTAAACCACGGACCATTTGTCTTATTCACCAACTCAGCAACACCAATAACATCTGCACAGACAGACAGACAGACAGAGAGAGAGAGAGAGAGAGAGAGAGAGAGATGCAAAAGTTTACCATCCACATGATGTACATTACAGAATATCTATTATGTATATAATGTATTACACTTGACCACATAGACAACCAAAAATCTGGGACTGTACCTAGTCACAGTAAGGACAGTTCATAGCGTGATTTTATGAGAGTTAAACACATTCAGAGAGAATACAGGGCTCCCACAGATTAAACAGAAATCAAACACTGCACTGGTGTAATGGCCGACTGTTTAGTTCAGTAGTAATGGATTCAGGTCTCAAGTGTTACAAGAATTAAAACTGATCTAATAAACTACTGGTCTCTTCGCGGGTTTAATGATGGTGTGTGCATGGTTAGGAGCTCTTATGTGCAGTACTGTATAAAAATTATTAAATATGGGAACACATTGGTCTACCACTCGTGGTACACTTGCATGTCTGAAAAACTAACCCTAATTTTGTGCCTCTCTCTCTCTCTCTCTCTCTCTCTCTCTCTCTCACACACACACACACAGGAGCACAGCTGGAAACCCTTCAGACTTATCCTGAAAATACACTCAGAGAGCATCCAAATCAGCTCTGAACACTTCAAACTGCTAACCTGACCCGCTAAAAGCATTTGAAATGTTACACACAGCTGAAGACACTTACACACGTGTATCACACAAATCTGATCTAAACTCCAGTTCATCTAACAGTACTAGAACTAAAAACATCTCTTTTCTCTCTCTGTCACACACACACACACACACACACACATACACACATTCTCTGTCTCTCACACACAGCTAAAGACACTTAGATTCACACACATATCATACAAATCTGATCTAAACTCAGGTTTATCTAATCCTAAAACTAAAAGCATATCTCTGTCTCTCCCTCTCTCTCTCACACACACACACACACACACACACACACACACACACACACACATACACACACAGAATTGAAGACACATTCACACATATTATTGTAGAAATCAGATCTATACTCTGGCTTATCTGCTCCTTCTAAAACCAAAAGCAACACACACACACACACACACACACACACACGTGTGAATTATCATTTGAGATGTGCTTAGTTTGGTTTTATCATTCAGGCCCTGTGGAAGAACCCTTAAAGGTTCTATGATTCTATATCACTATGTTTCTGTGATGGCGCAGTTATAAATTCCACTGTGTCACATAAGCCGCATAGGATGCAAGCATTGTAGCATGAGCAGCCTGTATGCTAACTGGCTAATCTGCAGCTAGGATAGGAGACACAATTAGAAACCAACAGCAGCTACTTAGCTGACTAATCAAATCCTGTGATGACCATTTACTTAGAAGTGACACAAATTCAACTGTACTAATAGTAAAACTGTTATATTATCTTCATGTTCATTACAAATAATAATAATAATAATAATAATAACAATAATAAAGAATATTTGTGCAACAACATTATCACAGATCCTCCTGATCACAGGTCTGTGTGTCAGTCAGAGGAATGTAAACATGAAAACAGCAATCCACACAAAACAGGGTCACCGCCATTTATCCTCATAGTGACTTAAACATTACATCATTTAGTTATCATTCATAAAGCATTAACTTATAGTACGATATTTGTTAGCTAGTTTATCTATCAAGCTAGTGTTAATGAGATTAACAGGAATGAAAGGAATAGATGAGTTTGTGATGATGATCTTATAATGTTAATTAGTATGTGTGTGTGTGTGTGTGTGTGTGTGTGTGAGAGAACAAGAGAGAGAGAGACAGAGTGAATAATGTTAGAGCCTGAAGGTTTCACAGTTCATTGTCTCCACATTCAGTACAGTTCTTTCTTCACTGCTTTCTCTTAAAATCTCAGTAGCTGAAAGTAAACTCTCTCAGTTACACATTAAAACAACTTCTTTATTTATGATTTTCTGACTTCCATACCTCCATTCTCGTCCTTGATGGGGAAACAGAGTATGTTGCGTGTGCGAAAACCCGTACTGTCATCCACGCCACGGTAGAAAAGCGGGTGCGAGTATGCGTCCTTAATGTTGAGGATTTTTCCTGTCGTGGCCACATGACCAGCGATGCCCTGATCTGCTGGGATGCGAAACTCCTTCTGTATACACAAAATTGTCCATAGTATTTTTTAGTTTACACTCAAACAGTATATAACAACCACTGACTCACTCTCACACTCATTTGCCAAACCCCTTAATCTGTCACTGGTCACAGGGGTGCAGGATGTCACCTCGTGGAGTAAGGATGACCATGAAAAAGTTGGGGAATCAGCCCAGAAATACACGGGAAGAGCTTGTAAATGATCTCAATACACTTAGGAACAACAGTACCCCAGACAACCATTGGTAACACACTACAAAATAAAGGATTGACTGCCTGCAGCACCCACAAGGTCCCCCTGCCCAAGAAGGCACATGTACAGGGCCGTCTAACATTTGCCAATGAATTTTGAAAAGGACTGGGAGAACGCAAGGTCTTTTTGTCATCAACTCACCTCGCTGTGTGTAGAGGAGGAAAAATGATGACCGACACCTTGACTGAAACATTATGTTCTGGGCCAGTTTCTCTGCCCCAAAACTTCTGGATAAGGCAACAAAGGAGTGGCTGAAGAAGAAGCACAGTAAGGTCCTAGAGTGGTCTAACCATAGCTCCATAGCTTAATCCTATAGAAAATCTGAGGAAGCTTTGAGTTGCTAAGTGTTAGCCTTGAAACCTCAAGAATTTTGAGAAGACCTGTAAAGAGAAAGTGACCAAAATCCCTCCTGAAATGTGTGCAAACCTGGTGACCAACTAAGCCAACAAGAGTTTCTCCACAAAGTACAAAGTCATTGTTAGCTTGAGGATCAAATACTCAATCATTACATTTTCATAACATCATACTGAAAAATTCCTCTGCAAACATGGCCATGATGGTACCAGACTCCCAGGTGCTTGTCATGATGAATGATTATCACATTAAAAGAATCAGACACTTTCAAGATGTTCAAATTACAAATAATAAAAATGTGTAAGTGCTACTAAAAATTCTTGAGGCCCAAGACACTTATAATTCATTTTTAATACACAAGTAAGCTATTTTAGAGGGCATCTCGTTCATCAAATGGTCAGAAAACAGTGTGTTATCAACCCTATGGTGAGAAATCTGAGCCACCTGTAGGTTTCAGACATAACGGGAAGCAATAATCTGTTGATATTTGCGTCTGGTAATGTTCCCACTCATCTATTATTATAGCTATTATAGCACCTATTACATAGCTTTGTGATACCTCTGTACTGGAGGTGGCCTTAAACCATGATGTTTCACTTTCATACATGACTGGCTCTTCTGTGAATTTTGGGTCCAGCAATTTTGTAGATGGTCAGTAACAACACTGGTGGCAGAGCAATATGACATTGAATTAATAAATCATCCCAAATAGAATTTTTTTCTCTCCATGTTTCTGCTAATAACAGTTTCCACATGTTCGGGCCTTGGGAAGCACGTCATGGTGTTCTAGCTGTGTCTTGTACAGGACCTGTGTGGTGTATGGTGACCACTGTAAGATATATGATGTAGAGTTCATGCTGAAGCAGACTTTGCTAGCTATGTGTCCTAATGGAGCTTTTGAGGGAGTCATCAGGAGGAACTACAACTTTTGTGCAGCCTGGTGTTTTGTGGATAGTTTTCCTTGCATGACCGAGCTTATCTTTGAGTACAAAGGGGTCTGAAATTTCTTACTACTGCTTGTAAGTTATTTATTTTCCTTTGCTTTTGGGAGATCTTGAAGGTTTCTACAGTTTTTGCAAAAAGATTTTATAAATTGCCTGAAAGCTGCTTTAGTACCTGTATTTTATGTATATTTAGTTAATCAAGCACTTTTCATAATTTTTTTACTAATTATATTTTACTAAATTGACCTGATAAGAGAAGTACCCAGTACATACGCACAGTGAGAACATGCAAACTCCACATAGAATCCTAGTCGCCGCGCCCCAGACTCAAACCCAGGACCTTCTTGCTGTAAGATATGCTAAATACTATGCCACTGTGTTACCAGCATGCCTTTATATGGTGTGTTTGTTCTGGATTTCCTTTACTTTCTCTGCTAAAATGAACCTAAAATAAAAATTATAGACCATTTCTGTGTATGTGAGCAAACTTAATATAATCAGCAGGGAAGCAAATAATTATTTTCCCCCTACTGAGCTATATCAGTACTGAAGTACTTCACCTCATCATCATTCACCACGCCACCATCAAACACTTTGGCCACAAGTTCATGACTGACACGGTCAAGCAGGAACACTGAACAACTGTGTGAGAGAGAGAGAGAGAGAGAGAGAGAGAGAGAGAGAAAGAGAGAGAACGAGTGGTAGTGTGTGTGTGTGAGAGAGAGAGAGAGAGAGAGAGAGAGAGAGAGAGAGAGAGAGAGAGAGATTGTGTGAGAGAGCAAGGGAAAGGAAATAAACAAAAAGGAGGGAGAAGAAAAAAGTAAAGACTGATACATACACACTGATGTGTCCTTGACAAGTTGCCATTATTGATCTCAGAGTCACATGACACTACGCATGCCTACTCATGTTACAAAGCTGTGATTTCGATGACATTTTAAATCCCTTTCTGATTAGAGTTTAAAAACACCAATCACTGTTCAGTCATCAGGATTTAACCTGCTCACAATTAATACCATTGAGGTTCGTGACTATGACATACTAGACTGTTCTCTCTCTCTTTCTCTCTCTCTGTCTCTTATGTGTGTGTAAACACCAGACACTGCGAGAGAGAAACACACTCACATTTCAGCGTTGCTCAGGTTCCGAGCCTCCACAATAATCTCCTGCAGTAGAACTGACACATCGTCTGAAAGAGAGATACACAGGTTTGTTAACACAGCAATAAATAGGGTAGGATATGAAAATCAGAACCTCAGAGTTCAAAGCTAAACCACAATGCCACAAGACATCTTGTCCTTTCTATTCTTGGATGGTTTAGTGATGACAGACTAAGTGACATTCTTTAAACAAGCACTTCTGTGTGTAAAGTCCAAAGCACCTCTGATTAAAAACATGGTGAATGTGGAGTGGGTGCACTGGGCTTGGACTTCGGTGATGCTCCAGATATGAATACAGAAAAAGATTGGGTCCATGTGTTTCTGGAGCTGATTTTTAGGGCGGTATTATATTCTTCTAACTTCCCAAGTGACTCGAAGGCCAGCCTAATGGAAACATTTTCTTGCACAAGGTGCAGCCGACTTTTAATTTATTATTTATAATAGGCTTCAACCCAAACACTAAATGTTCTGTTCTCCAGCCAGATCCTGTTCAACTTGCACTTATCTTGTTAAAGTACCATCAACAGAAACAAGTATGACTTATTACTTCAAGAAATAACTATATTCTTTATGAGCTCTGATCAATTCGAACAATTTGTCAAAAAAGGGGGGGGATCTGCAGGAGCCCTGTTTTAAAGGGTACCTGTGGTGAATTTGTATTACAAGGTCTCTAAAACAATCACATATGACATCAGTGGTTCCGTCAGGCAACATCAATCCCTGCCCCTTTTCAAGTACACGCAAGTACTGCCACACTACTACTACTATTATGCATGCGCAGTGACATGTTGCCTTCTTCATTGGCTGTTCCAGTCCTGGCCGTGACACAAAATGGTTGTTTTGTCCTATTGGCTGGGCTGCGTGCAGCAAACACCAGTCTAAGATAACACATAATCGGACAGCGCTGAGCTGTGTTGCGAGGAAAAATAGGGTTCAAAGCAAGCGTTTCCTTTCAGATGCAATTCAGTAGTCTGTGAAGGCCATTTCAAGCCGACCTGCTATCAGCGGGACCTTCAGGCAGAACTACCTGTCACGAAGCCCAAGCTTTTATGTATAAAACCGGGCGTTGTTCCTACGGAATTCCTTCATAATAAGTCAAAGCATGCAATGTCAAAACGGACAGGAGCAGCACCTCACCAAAAGGAACCAGTAAAAGGTAAGTGCCTTTAGTACACGGGGAGTTTTTTCACCTCAGATGTCGCTCGCTGCTTGTTTACTTGCGCTGGACAACCCGGCCCAATGAGTTTACATCGCTTCCGGGGAGAGAAAATGGTTGTTCCACATTGGTTCAGCACTCGCTAGTAATCCAGGGGATAAAATTGCCCAATATAGCGTTTTTTTATGGTCATTTATTTTCAAATAAGCTCTGTATCACTTAAACTTATTACATTATGCACAAATTATGCTGTAAGGATGACCAATACCAGCACTCAAAATCTAAAATGTAAATTATTAGACTTTTAAAGGACCTGCAGAAACCCTGTATAATATAATATACATATATTAGATATAAAATTTTAAACAAAAGACAAATTCAAATGATTATTTTATCTTTTTCTGGTACAAACAACTTATTCTCCTAATTATTAAATGTGTACAGTGACTCCAGCAAGAAAAATGAAGCTTGAAAAGAAGCAGGACCAATGATTGATGTGTCTGGTGAGTGTGTGTACCTTGTTACATGTGTACAGTTAGCCTGTTTTATCACAAAGCAGCTTTTTTAGAAACCTGGACAGAGATCCATATTAGTACTCTATAAGAGGTGATGATTCGATATAAGACACTGTGTATGTATTGACAGATGAGCATGCACAGGAGACATGGAAACATGCCATTCACACACAGCAGTGGAATGCTTGTAGGTTTTTTTGTTTTTTTTACACGCCATAACGTTGCGAGGAGACCAAGTAAGATCAATAACGTCCCAGAGATGAGGATTAATAATCAACCCGGGAGAGGGATTGATCGGTCCAGCGGATCACACTGGCAGCTGAGGAACTTCACTCCAATATCCATCATGTTGCTCTGCTGAAAGCACTTACTTTGGATTTTCTGTCTTCCATTTCAGCAGTTTCAACTACACACACAGTGCTTTGTTTAGCTGTAGTTCTGATGTCAGGTATTAACAATAAGAGCTGGATGAAACCAGCATGAAGAAAGATTCAAGACCACAGACTGCAAACAGACAACACAACTGTGGATTTTTTAAAAAAATATTATATTTTATTTTGTATATGTAAAGAGATTTTAGCATTCACATCACTAAGGAGACCAGTGCAAATACTGGCACACTCAGAATGAAAACATTTGACCACTGACTCATTCATGTGCTGAACCACTTAATCCTAAAAGGGTCGCTGGGGGGCTAAAGCCTGTCTCAGATGACACTGAGCAAAGCAAGGCACACCCTGAAAACCTTACCAGACCATTTCAGGGCCAACACAAGCAACCATTCGCACTCAAATTCAAACCTAAGGGCAATCTGAAACAGCTAAATCGCCCAAGGTGCATGTCTTTGGACTGAACTGGAGTACATGGAAGAAACTCAGGCATGGGGAGAACATGCAAACTCCACACAGAAACGCCTGGCCAAGTCCGGGACTCATACCCAGGACCTTCTTGCACTGAGGCGGATGTTCTATACACTATCTAACCACCGTGCTGCCCACATTTTATATTTTTTTGGAATGATGACTTTCACAACTTTCATGATAGAACCAACATGGTACAATATAGTTTATAATCACAGGTTACAATTAAAATTTTGGTTTTTTGGCTTGTTTATTAAATGTGCATTTTTAAAAATAATAATAATGATGATAATTTATTAAAAGCCCACACGTTACCCATTATATACAACTTAATACTTCTAAACATGCAAATGAAGCTACAGTCGAACTCTGAGTCAAAATCAGAAGAAAAAAAAAATTCAGGTTCTGTTTTTAACTCACCGAGGTGTGTGAAGAGATTTTTGGCCACCTGAAGTAGAGCCTGTACACACACACACACACACACAAAACAAGGCAATCAATAACAGACATCATTGCATTTCCTCTGGCATTTCACTGTTGTTCTAATCTAATTAATCCCCCAAACAAATAAATAAATAAACAAACAAAAATAAATCGATAAGAAATGGAAAAGTATTTGAGTGGATCAGGGAACATGATTTGGTATTCAAGGTCTGATCTGACAAAAAAAAATGGAGCTATTGAGTAAATGCATATAAAAATCAATACAAATGCAGACTGAAATGTGTGTGTGTGTGTGTGTGTGTGTGTGTGTGTGTGTGTGTCTCCTGAGTGAGTCAGATCTGCAGAAGCACTCAGCAGTTCCCTCAAGTCATGAGTCGCTGCACAGCACTTTGTGTACCTGAGAGACCACAGAACTCATCTGTTCATCTCTCTCTCTCTATCTCTCTCCTCGGTTCATCCATTCCCTCGTTCCTACCTGGCACTCAAACTTTAGTTTCTGCTCTTTCTGAAAAGCAAGTGTGCTGGTGAGCACTGTAGAGGTGTAACAGAAACAGTGCTGGATCATATGTTCATCTGCTGCTGAGTATCTGCAGTGAGAGAGTGAGAGGGAGAGAGAGAGAGAGAGAGAGAGAGAGAGAGAGAGAGAGAGAAACAAGAAAGACAGATGGAGAGAGAGAGAGAGAGAGCACATGTGAAAGAGAGAGAGAGACAGACAGAAAGACAAAGAGAGAGTGTGTATGTGGACAAGGAAAGTGAGACAGACAGAGAGAGCACATGTGAATGAGAAAGATAGATGGACAAATTGAGAGGGCAAGTGAGACAAACATAGAGGGAGAGAGACAGATGGAGAGAATAAGAGACAGACAGAGAGATACAGAAAGAGACAGACAGTTTAGACAGGAGATTTCAGAATGTTGTTTTAAATAAATAAATCAGATCCAAAACTGCAGCACAGAGTCATCATGACAAACTGATCTTTAATCTAACCTACTGCATTTGTGTGCGTGTGTGTGTGTGTGTGTGTGTGTGTTTGGGTCTTTCACTGTCTACACACACTCTCAGAATCATCAGGTGTCCCTCCATTAGATTTAAAAGGAAAAAATGATATAAAACAGCAAAGGGATGAAACAAATAACAGGAATTAGGAGCTGCGCAACATCTGCCAAGCACACACACACACACACACATACACACTCTCTCTCTCTCTCTCTCTCTCTCTCTCTCAATATTCTTGTTTGTTTATCCTCTGTGAATTGGGCTAATTTCCTTAAATTTCTCCATGATGGGAATGTGTGTATATGTGTGCATTAGTGTTAACAACTGAAGGCAACCATGTGTTACGCATTGCTGTGTGTGTGATGGTATAAAAGTAGTGAGTGAGTTTATGTCCACACTAATCTGAAATAATGGAGCCTTTATTACTAACTAATAAACAAATGCTTGCATGTTTATTGTTAAACTGTCACAGTCTGTAAAAAATGAGGCCAAATGACTTTCTGCTGACTATAAATGCTCCCTACCTAGGCTCTAACTGCAGGGTTGTATGCTTCTACAGCGGAATAAAAATAATGCCTTGATGTTTTTCCAGTTTTCATGTATACGTGTAAAATGAATGTTTGCGGAAACGTCACAGTGTGAACCTGCGTGTGTTATGAATGTGCAGGGAATATGTAATTTGCAGTTATGTTTAATGTGCACACACACTTACTTTTGCCCTCCCTTCTTATTAAAGGCACACGCTAGCGCCACCACCTGGGTAGTAGCCTGACTCACGACGGGCACGCACAGCATGGAGTGAGCCTCAAACCCCAACATACTGCTGAGCTGCCTTCTTTCCTCCTGATATATACAGAGAGAGAGACATTAGAATAAACATTTCATTGACTACAGGGACAATACACTGTTGAGCACACTGATGATCCATTACCAATAATTGTGCTTGAGTGTGTGTGTGTGTGTGTGAGAGAGAGAGAGAGAGAGAGAGAGAGAGAGAGAGAGAGAGAGAGAGAGAGAGAGAGAGAGAGAGTGAATGAGAAGATTTAATATTTAATACAATTTATATGTAAACCCACAAAAGTATATAATTAAAAACATATCATCTGGAGCCTCTTCATTTAAATGAGGAGAAATTAATGTAAATAAAATTGAACCACATGTAAATGAACTGAACAATAAACTCAGAATTAATCAGGCAGTGCTTCCTTATTTGGATATCGCCTGCAGAAGAATCAGATGCTGACAAGATGTATAGGAGAGTTTAACAGGAAGAGTAATTTATCATTTTTGTTTTTCTACAGCTGGAGGAATGTTATCTCATTGTCTTCCCAGTAAAATCAGCCCTGGGCACTGAGATGAGTTGGCACAGAGAAAGCTGCTGGTCCCAGTATGTGACTCCAGGCAGCACTCTCCTGTGGTTATGTGCTGCTGGTGGATGTCTGTGACTTTAGAGAATTTTCTTTCTCCAAGTGCATTCTATCGTGCTGGAATCAATCAATCTTCACACCACTAGAATTTCACCCGAGGGCTTGGCAGACGGGAAATGAGATTCAGACAATGCCTCAACAAGTGGCACAGCTGTTTAAGAGGTTTCATCACATCTTCTTGTTGGGAAATGGTTCTGTTTCGTCCACCAGCTCATGCCTTTGAAGCACCTACGGGACTTCACAAAATTCAGCCAGCTTTATAAATCCTAGTGGACCGGTCATCCTGCAAGTAAACGTTTCGCTTATAAATAAAAATCAAACCACACTAAAAAAAAAACAAAGACAAAATCATGACTCCGGACAGCACTGGTTGACTTCACACCACTGGGAGAGGTGAGCTTTTCTTTACTCCACTGGGAGAGGTGAGCTTTTCTTTACTCCACTGGGAGAGGTGAGCTTTTCTTTACACCACAGGGAGAGGTGAAAGTTTCTTTACACCACAGGGAGAGGTGAAAGTTTCTTTACACCACAGGGAGAGGTGAAAGTTTCTTTACACCA
>JAQMYF010000024.1:35104173-35114821 GCA_030014195.1 Neosilurus mollespiculum | reverse complement strand
CACACACACACACACACACACACACACACACACACACACACACACACACACACACACACACACACACACACAGTGCAGTTTAATTTACAGAGCTGATTAACAGCTAAAATAAACGAATGTAAAACACACACATGTTGATTCTCTTTTTCTCTCTGATTCTTTTCACTCCCTGTGTCTCTCTTTATCGTTTTGCTTCCCATCTTCCTCTCTTTGCTTCTTCTGTCTTCCTTGGTCTCTATCACTTTCCATTTTCCTCTCTCTCTCTCCTCAGACTGTTTTTCTCTCCCTCACTGTCTCCCTGGCTTTCTCTCTCCGTCTCACACTTTCACTCCCTCTCTCTCTCTCTCTCTCTCTCTCTCTCTCTCTGCCTCTCACTCTCTATGTCATACTGCTCCTCTTAGACTGTCTCCCTGGTTCCCCCTCTCTAACTCTTTCTATCCGTCTGACTCTCTTTCACTAACTCACTGTCTCTCCCCCTCTCTCTCTTTATGTATGACTCTCTCTATTTTATGGCTGAATTTGTAGGAACCAAATGTTGTCAATACGTGTGAGGGTAAATTTATTGACCTACTTAAATTGATTAGCATTGATTAACATCACATTATTTACTGCCAGTGCATTTTATTTCTCCACATAAACACATCAACCTCACAAATCAAACTGTGCGAACTTATACACCTCCATCCCATAATGTTCAGCACAAACCTCAGCCTCATGACGTCCTCTGCCCGCATGAACACAATGATTTCCTCCACCCTCCCTAACCACACACACACACACACACACACACACACACACACACACACACACACACACAGAGACAAGATAGTGAGTGTTGTGATTTAGGAAATACTTTCTGCTTCTCAGTGTGAAATAAACGATTAAAATTTGAGTTAGGAATGCGCTCTGATGATGTGTTTAACTTGAATGTGTTTGTGTGAGTTAACTTTCAGGTGCCATAAAGATACGAGTTACCACCAAGGCCATCTGTGCTCTAGCAGTAGCTTTCCATTCCATATGTGGCTTTGTTTTATTACCGCTGACTAACTGAGTTCTTTGTTCTCCAAGCAACCAAATGGGTGATTCTGATACTATTAAAAACTCCTTCAGCCAGAGCCATGGAGGGATGCACGCTGGGGGAATAAGTTCAAAGTCAGGGTAGTCTCCTGAGCTTGTGATGTTAAGCTTAATTAAAGATAATCTTGTTTGAGTAACTGGACTCTGTGTAATGTCTATTGAAGGAAGACACCGCTGAAGGTCTAATTCCATGACATGAATTTTCCTCCACCCCCTTTAGAGTCCTTCATGTTAAGTGTTGAACAGACTGCGCCTCACCGTTATTGAGAGGTTAATTATATGTCTAATTGTAGTGATATCAATTCATCTTGCTTTGCTCTGCTCTCCTGAGGGTGTAGAGTCATCCTACAGCGCCATTGACTTTATAAACATGCTTATCTGTAATGCACTCATAAATTTAATATACTCTCTCTCTCTCTCACACACACACACACACACACACACACACACAAACACACACACACACTAGAAAGTACAAGTAAGACCTTATTAGAAAATAATGAGAGACAGGAAAAGTCGAATCAACTCTTCACGCGTGCATGTATGTGTACATAGGGCAGAGCGATATGGTCAGAATTTCATACCACGATAATGATGAATCATGATAAAGCATTATTTTCTATAACCCCAACGAATAAACTGATAAACAAATGAACACATAAATTAACAAATCCTTCAGGAAAATCAGGAATGTAGCTGGTATTTTGCTAATTTTTCTTTAGTGTAAAATCAGCACCGACGGCTAATTCAGGGTAAAAGAGGTGCACTGTAAAACCTAAACAAATAAATATATAAATTATATAAAATCACACAGATAAAATATAAACAAGGTGCTTTACATACACAGAATAAAAATTCTAAAACTTTTTGTGAGCAGAAATGTAGCATTTTAATATGAAAATTTGAGAAAAAAATAACCTGATATACATGCTAATATTTATAAGGCTGCTCATAACAATGGTAAAATCATCAGCATTATCCATTTAGCATAAAAAAGGCTAGTTATCAAAATATGTTTTGATCCAACCTAATAATGGGCGACAAAGCGGCATAGTGGTTAGTGCAACTGTCTCCCAGTTTTGTTTTGTTTTGTTTTCTTTTGCTGTGTTTACATGGGTTTCCTCCAGGTACTTCGGTTTCCTCCCACAAATTAATTCTGTGTTCTATGTTTGTCCTGTGATTTTTGTATTTTAGTTTGCATTCCCTTTCACCTTAAATTAATTCATTAAAACACATTCCTCACAATACTGTTGCACTCATGACACTAACTCCATACAGAGATAATGTGTGTGTGTGTGTGTGTGTGTGTGTGTGTGCGCGTTCTGTTACTCACATAGTTGATGACTTTGAGCTGAAGCGATGCCGCGTCCAGATCATACAGCTCACCTGCCGAGCAAAACAAACACAGCGATTACAGGTCACATGACCCCGTCACCCTGACACGGAGAACATCCTCCTGTTCTCAGAGTGAATGAGAAGCATGTGAGGACAGAATAACTTCAGCATTCCGGATGAATACTCTGCTTGTCCAGTGCTCAAAGTGAATACAGAGAGAAGCCAAGCACCCACGGTGTATTTTGTCACGCACAGATGCTTTAGAGTACACCTGTAATGGAGTAACCTTCTGTGGTGTCTTCTAAAAGTTCAAGGTCTTTAAAAGACTTCATTACAAGAACAAATGCAAACGGTTTCTAAAAATAAGTTTTTCTTTATTCACGCTGTTAGTTTCTCAGAGTGGAGTCTGTAATAAACTCTCTCCTCTGTGATAAGTGCAGGATTAAACACCAGGGGGTGTGCCGTTATAGGAAACTAATCAGCAGTGGGGTGTTGTGATAAAGCACAGTCACTGTTACCACTCTGAAGTGGAGTATTTCCGAAAATTATGTGTTTTACTTATTACATGATAACCTCAAATATTTTATCCATTTATTGTTGATAAATTTCTGAATTAGTTCCACTTGTTATAGCAGCTCTAAAGCTGTACTCTCATCAGCCTCCATCAATAACACGGATTTTTTTTTAAATGCAGCTTCTCGTATTATCAAGTCAACACAAAGTGTGGACTCCTTGCTCCTGAAGATATCTGATGCTACAAAGAACTGACACTGGAGACTCCTTCCATTAATAAAAATGATAAATAAATAAAAATCTGTTTATTATTATTATTATTATTAAAGCATCCACCGAGGATGTCCCTATGAATGAGCTGTTACTATAGTAACAATAAAGTATTATATAAACCTGTGATTTGCAAAACTATAGCAGTTCAATCTGTAATTTTACAGACTGGGTTATTCATCCTGCAGAATCACACTCGTTTTCTTTCCTGATGAAGAGATTTTATTCAGATTTTCTTCTCTGTGCTATTTCCAATACCTCGGTTGACAAACCTCAAACAAACTTGTTGATTATTAAGATGAGGATGTCTTTCTGTCATTACTCTGATCTGCTTTCATTAGAATTGGTGCTTGGTGCTGAACAGATTCAGTGATTCCCTCATCCAGTTCAGACCCTTTTCTCATCCTAGGTACTAATTTCATGTTCCAGAACGTTCTTTTGCTGTGAGGTCAAAAGAGTTCTAAAGTGTTTGGGTGGATCTGTACAATTACGGTATTCCACTCCACTTTGAAACCATTCATCGTCTTCTGTGTGCAGTCACATGACCAATAAAGACCTACGCGATTCCCCACGGTGTGACGGGTTACACCAGGGTTTCAATCATTCACGTTCTTTCATTCCTCCTCACTTTCCTTTTTGCTAGGCATCTGAAGACTCAGGTCTTCGTCTCCACCTCATTTAGATAAAAGATTTCGCCACAGAATCGTTAGAATTCTATTCAGGTGATAACAGCTGCTGAAAGCAAACGATTTAATGATAAACTCAAACAACGGGAAAAAAGTTAAATTGAGCTTTTAAGTCCTAAATGAGACACAAGTGCAGCTTTTAAGTCCTAAATTAAACAACAGGTAACGAGTGAATCACTAATTATTTAAGAAATGCTGCTCAGCTACTACAGACACACAATAACTCCTTGTTCAGGGTGCCATTATTTCTTCATGTGATTCAGAATCACTTAATAAATTAACGTGTAATTGAAACACATAAGTGTTTCATACTTGACAGTGTAATCTCCATATAACAACCCTTGCGCACCTTCTTCATTTTCATGAACAATGTATTTGTTCCTGTGACTGATGCATGAATAAATGAGTTGAGATTCAGTCTGATGAATGAGGTTTGTTGTTATTCTCCTGTAATCTTCCTTATAAAACATCTACACGACAGTGTCTAAAGGGGCTGCTGAGTGCAGAAGATTCCCTCTCTGTCTTCTCTTCATCTTAGACGTTTACTCACTCCTATACACACACCCACACCCCTACCTCCTGGCCATCACAAAATGAACGGAAGCTTTTAAACAGTCTGGTAAAAGTATGGCTGCTATAGGTCATGTCACCGTATCTCCATGCTCTCTGCACAGGGAGGCATTTAGAAATAAAAAATTCTGTTAATCAAAAGACCGAGCGTGATCCCACATGCTCAGTGGGAGCTGAAGTGTACACTCCCACAGCCATGTGTTTTAACCCACGTTTGCTCTTGCTGTTCCTTTTATGAGGTTTAGGGGTTTTTTTCCTTTTCTTTTTGAAACATATTCAACACATGATAAAAACAGCTCTAATTATAGTCATTATGTTTACAACTAAAACAGAGTCATCCAATATAACCAATCATGAACAAGTCAAGTATTTATACAGTTTATGGACAAATGGAGCACATTGCAAATTTCTAGTCTCAGCTGAATAACCCTAAATAAATAAACTCACGATCCAATAGCGTAATCCATACAGTATAAGCGGTGAGAAACTCATCTTGTGATTCTATTTATTCATAGACAACTAAGAACTGAGGGCCTGATAAATAACCTACTACAGAATACCATGTGAAGAAGGTTATAGGCTGGAAAAAAAGCCTCTCTTTACACACATCCACAGAAAGGTCACAGACTGAACGGATGTGGAGAAAAGCACAACACCTTTAAAGTCCCTGTGTCAAGATTTTTCACTAGTATTTTTATATTGCATATTCGTTCATTTTCTGAACCACTTAATCCTAATTAGGTCACGGGGTTCTGGTGTCCATGTTAGCCGACTCTGGGCGAGGGCAGAGTACACCCTGGTCAGCTAGCCATGCCATCGCAGGGCAGAAACACGCTGACAGCAACCCAATGGCCTACTCTTTACAAACGACAGCAATGGTTCTTTTACATGCCCCTCACCACAGACAGTGAGAAACATGGCTGGCCTTTGATAACCCAGTTGGCTGCACTGGGGGCACAGCAGTGACAACCTGGTGATAGTGGAGCTTGAACCCCCGACCTTCAGATCAGTAAGCCTGCACCCTACCACCGGGCCACCACTGAAATTACAGTGCATATATATTCTACATACAAAAAGAAAGCCGTTCGCCATCGGTCGAGTAAAAAGGTACTTATATATTTAGGTAATGATGCGTTTTAAAACTCGTAATTCCCGCTCGAACAGAAGACAGAAACCCGGAAGTCATGACTGGTGATGTATTTAGGGGAACTTACGTGTGAATACAAGTACATGGCGAGTGGAGAACACGGATTCAATATCGCGGTAGATGATACTGAAATGGAAGAAAGTGCTGTACAACTGAAACATTTTTCACACTCAGGCTCTGATTCAGGTGAAACAGAAAATGAATTCAAACCTCGGATGGAAACGCGCAGCCAAACCAATATGAGCCGGATATGTCAGATTCGGACCCTGAACATACACTCGAAACTGAGGATGAACCAGACAAGCAAGGTCTTAAGAATGGATATACTGAAAGCCTTGTGTTCGCTCTGTTTACATTTGTGCAGGAAATGCTAGCATTACTGCGACTGCTTACGTCACAACGGCTTAAGACGGAACTTCTCAAAACTAAGTTGGCGCGCTGGTGGAGGGAAATTTAGAATAAGCAATATTTATACAATGGAGTAATATTTACAAGAAATATTTGCACGTTTTATAAAAATGATGTAAGTAACGATTTTGTGGACTCGAGGTCTTGCTTGGGAGTTTAATTCCGCACTGACAATAATAATAATAATTATTTTATTAAACAGCCGATATCTGCGATTTCACACATGGGATTTTCCCCCACAAAATCTGATTGTTACATTTCAACATCAACTAATTAATATTTAATTCAATTCCTAAACGTTCATGCTAACTGTTCACAAACCAACATCTTATCTGTTAGCAACAGAGTTAATATAAACACACACACACACACCCACACACACACTCATATACCTAACAAGCCCCACATCACTCTTCTCCTAATCCGTATCTTTTTGTCAGCGTTTGCCTCCCTGCTGTTCTGCTCTTCTCTTCTAATTTTCCCCCTTCATTTCTAAAATACTTTTTTTCCTCCAAATAATTCACTGCAGCCAATTTGTGCGTGGTTTATTTATAGGCAGTTAAATTTTTGGGTAGCACTACGTCAATTCCTAACACTTTTCTCTCTCTTGCTTTTGAGTAGCTTCTGGTAGTGGCAGGTTAAAAAAATGATGTTAACAGTAAGAATTTGCAAGTGATCTTTTTTTATTATTATTATTAAAGAGCATATATTTGTACATGGCTGTTGAGTGTGTATATTTAATAAGCACCTGCTATTATAAGTAAATATCTGGATTCATACCACAGAGCTGCAGAATGTTGCGGTCCAGTTCTCTGTAGTCTTTCTCCTTCTTGTTTGCGGTGTTAGCCTTGAGTGGTGCATTGTGGGATTGGGATGCTGGCTGTGTCACACTTCGCTGTATTGCCTGGACTCTTTTACATGCAACAGTGAGCTGGCAGGAACCCACACAAAGAAAGAGAGACATAGAGAGAGAGAGAGAGAGAGAGAGAGAGAGAGAGAGAGAGAGAGAGAGAGAGAGAGAGAGAGAGAACGAGAGAGAGATTTATCAATTTATACAATCCAGGTGTTCGGAAAGTTAAATGTGTTCAGAAGAGTTTTCACATCAAAGCTGTTTAAGGTTGAAAATTCTCTTATTGTATTACTCTCTCAAACACAATCTCACTCCTTTGCCTTTCTTTCCACATTCTCACATCAGCTGCAAAAAGGCAAACTCTCTCTCTCTCTCTCTCTCTCTCCAAAACATCATGTTATGGGGCAAAATGATTTCTTTCTGAACGCAGCTGTAAGGAAAATGCGGCTAAGCTCAGTATGAATCACTCCATCTCTCACACACAATGAAGATACGGCTTTAAGATTACATTGCCATGGGTCAAACACAATACCGTTATCCCAACTGTGTGTGTGTGTGTGTGTGTGTGTGTGTGTGTACAGATGGAGCCAGGACCAGACTAACTCATGCCCTGAGAAAAATATGCAACCCCTTCAGTCATAAACACATTCAGAGAACATTCAATATGGAACTGACATGTTTGTGCCACCGGTCCATGTTTACACTACAGTCATGTTCATGGGCGGAATATAAATAAAGGCGCACCGTACCCGTACAGTCAACAGGGTGACTTTGAATTTTTTTATAATAAGGAACTCATCCAGTGTAATCATTCAGCCCTTACAAACAGTCAGTTCAATCCAGTAAACCATGATATATATATATATATATATATATAAAACGCCATACCTATCCAAGGGGTTAAAGGGAACATAACTCCCATTACTGCAGCTGAATGACACGAGAACCACATCTCAGAAAAAAAAGAGTATGAGCAGGTTCCACCTGCTCTCAGAGTGTGTGAATAAGAGACGTCGAGAGAGAAAGAGAGAGGTAATGTCTCATCCAGTTGGTGGTGAGAAAATAAAGGAAAAACATAAAAGGACCCATGCTGATCCAATTTCATGTTGGAAATCCTTTGTGTGTGCGTGCGTGCATGCGTGTGCGTGCGTGCGTCTTACATGTTTCTCCAGAAGATTAAGGTTCTGCCCATCCTGGTCAGTGAGTTGACGGCAGCAAACCTGAACACAAGATGAGAAACACCTCAAGATGAAAATCAAACACTAATACTAATAATAACAAGTAGACGTGTAGTATCTCATTCTTTTTGTGCCTCTCTCCCACCACACACTCACACACACACACACACTCACACACACACCCCCCATGGAGATGTGAACTAATATTCTCTTAGTTTCATGTAAATTAGTGAAAGAGACAGCAGGAGTGGTTGGTACACGCCTGCAAGTGTCTCCTCATTTGTTAGTGTGAACGCAGAGCATCTCAGTGTCGTGGTCTACTTGCATTGCATTCTAGGGCTTTCGGTTCAACGTTTGCTCCGACGTTTCTGGATCTCTCATAATTGTAAGGCTGAACATCATGAGGAACTGGTTAGTCATAAAAAAAAAAAAAAGCACTTTTTATATTAAATGCTATTGTACGTGTGACAGTAAAGTCCATTAGAGCAATGCAACCACCAGCAATACAGCACCAACCAACGCTAACACACTAAAGCCAACACAAATACTCGAACAATATACCATATAAACATATTCACGGTGGAGTTTAATCACACTTCTATCTGAACTATTTATTTAAGGGAGAGGGGTGTCTGTGAATACCAAAACCTCCTTGAGCGTGGTACGAGCGGAAGCGCCCCTGTAGTCCACCTTAATGAATTCTAAATGCTTTTAAAATGAAGAATGAGGTTAGAGATCGAAACGAGTCACTGCACAGTCATTAAAACAGATGAATGAATCGGCCAGTTAGAGCCGCGTTCTGTTTTTCCAGTCAGCGCCGTGGAACAGTTTCTGATCGAGGCAGTGTTTAGAGACGCTGATGAACTTGTAATTTAACAGTTTACTGCATTTTAAAATTAGATGTCTGTTCAAGTTTAACTGCTAATATGAGACGTGCTGTACAAGTGTTCGGCTTTAATCAACCTTTAAGTGCAGTTTTAAAGTCTTACCCTGGGCCTTATCAATCAACGCTATTGGGCTCTTTCATAAGGTTTTAAACGCCATGAGCACTCGGCATCATTCACCACATCCGCGAAAATAAGGAGTTTTACAAAACTTCATCAAGTTCAGTTGATGTGATTCTGTATGATTCAAAATTTAAGCACACAATAATAATAAAAACATTACAACAATTAAAACTTACAATGCCTCGCTGTTTGCAGCCCCGCCCCCTTCATTAAATTCAGACCCACCTACTGGTCCAGGACAGTGAGAGCTCAGGCTCTGCTCCAACCGAACCCTTGCTATTTTGGGATATCTTAAACATCTCAATTAGCTCGATTTACACCGTTACCACAGTCCTGGGGATTTCACACACTGTGTGTTAATCACTACACTCTTCATAAGCGGGATCAGGTGTGTGGCCAATTTTCAGAAAAAAAACACCAACATGCTGAGGAATATTTTTATTGAATCCTGTGGTTAAGTTCTTCATTTTCCTACTACCTAACCTAATGAAGAAAAATGTGGTTTGTGGTTTTTATTTATAGGTCTCTTATCTGTAATTATAATCCTGTAAACCTAGATGACCTTGTTGCTTCATGATAAAGCTCTCCGGAGATAAATTCGCTCGTAAACGCAGACGTGCATAAATGTTAATGACGCCCGGTGTTCAGAGGACTTTATAGAAAAGATTTTATGCGCTCCGCACTGCCTCGTTAAAAAATTACACGGAGATGAATGAATGAGATTTAATGAGCTTTGACAGAATGAGAGACTTAAATGGGCTGGAAATGAGCAGAAAAATGAAAGAATTATGATATTAATGAAGAATTACTGCAAGTTGAGTTTGACTTTGGACCGCTAATAAAAAGTTGAAATAAAGATGCAGATGATATCGAGATAACATTCAATAACGCTCTAAGGTTGGACTCTGGCAGAAGTGTGCTGCTACACGAACTTACTGTTCTGTGGGAAGAAAACGTAGAGGAATCACTCGAGCGCAAGGAAGCGAATATGAGAATCTGCATGCCACCTGTGTCGAGAATAACTGGAGATGCTCGGTGTGGCCTGTCGAGGTCTGTTTCCATGGTTTCATTGGTCGAATAATGATAACGTTTCTGTATTACCTGAGCTTTGGTATTCAAAATGCCAATAAAACGCCTTCAGTCGGCGGTGAAATAGAGATCAAGTTGGTTCTAGTCAAAAGCAGCATGTAAGAGGTAAACAACAATGCCGTGAAGAAACCCCCCAGACACTCGCTGATGGCGTTAAGCTGCTCGTGGTGACAGGGACAGCAGTACCGCCATAGCCACCGAAACGGTGTTATCATTCCTGGTTGGTGGCTGACGAGGAGGGTGTCGAGCAGCAGTACGGAGTATGGATCAAACTCAAACCTAATATTAGACATATTGTCTAACAAACACTTCCAAATATTACAAGAGTTTATTTGAAACAAAAAGGCTTCAGTTATGATAAAGATTAGGGACAGTGGTGGCTTGGCGGTAGGGTACTGGATTAGTGATCCCAAGGTCGGAGGTTCAAACCCCATTATCAGAGGGATGTCACTGCTGTCCCCCCAGTGCAGCTAACTGGGTTATCAAAGGCCGGCCATGTCTCTCACTGTCTGTGGTGA
>JAQMYF010000024.1:35058771-35071780 GCA_030014195.1 Neosilurus mollespiculum | reverse complement strand
TTTGGAACAGTCACCCCCCCCCCACTTTTTGTTCCCCTTAATTAATCACACAAGGGAAACTTTGACTTCTGTATTTAACCCATCCAAAGTGAGCACACACACACACACACACACACACACACACACAGTGCACACACACTTGGAGCAGTGGGATGCCACACACTGCGGCCGCCACACATTTTTCCTGCTGATTCGGGAATCGAACCAGTGACCTTTAGGTCTCAAACCTGCTTCTCTAAACGCTAGGCCATGGTTGCCCCTCAAAACTTGTGAGACAGAGGAGAGCACAAATGCCCCACTACCAAACATTATTCAGTCGAGATGCCCACATTTGACTGAGCCTCGCTCTGGACAAACCACCTTCGTGATTATGGTGTCACCCTGCCTATATTTGTATATTTAGCCTAATGTGCAGGTCTTTGGACTGCAGGAGGAAACCTGAGTACCCAGAGGACATCCACGCAAGCACAAGGAGAACATGCAAACTCCACACGGAAAAGACCTTGTCGAGCCTGGGACCCGAAAGCAGGACCTTCTTGCTGTGAGGCAGACATGCTAACCTCTACATCACCGTGCTACCAAAATTGGTATCATTATTCATGCAAAATATTTCATTTTTTCGGGTCTATCTTGTTTAATATCTATCTTCCTCCTCTCCCCCTCCTCCCAGAGAAAGCTAGAAAAAAGAGAGACAAATAGATAAACATCTCGCTTGGTGGGGAAAAAAGGTCGCATGTCTCAATCTTGAAAATGAAACATTTGTCCTAACCATCAAATATTTAAATTTCATATTTGGTTCCATATTTTCATGGGATTTGTCTAGAATGAATCGGAATCGGCTCTAGCGGGGACAGCATGTGACTCACACTGGGTACGATATGCTTTCCTCCAAACTAGAAAGTATTTTGAATGGATAATAAAACAATTATAGAGTTCAGCCTTAATGTAATCCGAAGAATTATTCACATCTCAGAGGGTGCTATCGATCTGAATAATTCTCCATATCATACTTCGACTCATTCAATAATTGCTTGATAAATTATGTAAAAATATCCCTTGTTTTTGCTTATTAATACTGTAGCATCATTACTTCATCACATTACCTGAAGTACTCTACGTGGTTCGCTAAAATATTTGGAAAGCAACTACGAGTTCAGGGTTAGGCTGAGGGGCGGGGTTAGTAGTCACTTTTTTATTTTGTCTGCTCCAGAGTTGGGCAGCACAGAGGCATAGTGGTTAGTGGAGTACTCCGGTTTCCTCCCACAGTCCAAAGACATCATACACATTAGGCTAATCGGCTGTTCCATACTGCCCCTAGGTCTGAATGTGTCTTGTTATTTTTTATTTTTCTCTCCCTCCCAACAAAAAGGGCAAAAAATGGCCTCATTATTTGTGACTCAGATGCCTCTATGAGCTTTTTAATTTGTTTTCCCCCTGGGGAGTCCCACTGCACAACCCGTGTGATGTGTTTGCAATCAGCAGCAATGGAAGTGGCAGAGCCCCTGAATGTCCATGTACTGTAATTATGTAAAGTAATTTGTTAATATATTGTTCGTTTAGAAGTTTCTTGGACAGTGAAGTGCTGTAGTGGTTAGCACGTCCGTCTTCCCGCAAGAAGGTCCTGGGTTCGAGTCCCAGGCTTGGGGGTTTCTGTGTGAAGTTTGCATGTTCTCTGCCCGCTTGCACGGGTTTCCTCCGGATACTCTGGTTTTCTCCAACAGTCCAAAGACATGCACATTCGGCTAATTGGCTGTTTCAAATTTCCCCTAGGTGTGAGTGTGAACGGTTGTGTTGGTGTGCTGCCCTGCGGTGGTCTGGTGTGCTGTTTGGGGTGTACTCTGCCTTCCTCCAATGCTGGCAGTAAACCTTATAGTTTTGGTTTAAGCAGTCTGGCAACTCTGAGTGATCCAAAGTTCCAGTTAAAGAAGCCAAGAATCTCTACCGGTCCTGTAATCCATTTAAAACTTTTCTTCTAAGAGTAAATTTGAAGCTTAGAACCCTTAATTCTCCAACAATATCCCTTAAAAATAAATAATAAACAGTGGAAAGACACTTCTCCCTTTCTGACGTGGTTCTGTTTGGAGGGACTGCAGGTGAATGTTTTTATATCATTATGTTCCTCCAACCCCCTCTCTCTCTCTCCTTCTCTCATTCTCGTGTTTTCTCCATGAATCAGATTTCCAAAAACTCCAACTACATCTCAGTCCCGCTTCTCTTTTCATTCTGATTAGCGATGTGTGGTCACGCGCTACCTGCTATTCTTTCTCTGCCCTCCTGTACTTCGTCGTCTCTCTCTGAGGTGAACATAAACGGTCGAGGACGACGCCTACAGAGTCTTAATATAGAATCGAATCTAGAACAATGCTGCTCCAGCGGTTATATAAACACACATGTATAACATGCGTCACTTTGCCGTATTCGTGTGTATGTTTTGCATATGGTAGTAATTAATCCTCATTAAATGCACCACATTGATAGTCCTCTATCACTCCATCTCTCCCTCTCCGTCCGTCCCTTCCTCCTACGCTCTGCTGTGAGACTCCTGTGATTTAATGCTGAATGTTTTTTCCCCCTATAAGCATTACAGCACATTTCTACCCACAAAGCATGCAGACGTTGGGTCAAATTGTAGCCATTTTAGCTTTTCCATTCTTCTGAACAACTCCGCAGTGCAGCACGACCTTTTATTTAGTGGGAGACAGAAATGATTTTTTTTCTGGAGAATGCCCATCGAAAGCCAACAGCTTATTCTACCACACATGTGTACAGTGTATTCACTTCTTCTTTATTTGCATCGTTCCCCTTTTATGTGGTCAATTATCAATTAGTTTTGGTGGGAATTTTACGGCTGGGCGCCTTTACCAATGCCAACCTTCAAGGACAAACATCCATTCGCATTCACATTGACATCTAGGGGCAATCTGTGGGAGGAAACCAAAAAGCATGTAGCATGAGAAGAACATGCAAACTCCAAACAGAAACGCCCTCACCAAACATGGGGCTCAAACCCATAACCTTCTTGCTGTAAGGTGAGACTTACTATACCACAGTGCCTCCATATACAGTACATCAGTACCTGTTTCCGAGTCGGTGTGTGTGTGTGTGTGTGTGTGTGTGTGTGTGTGTGTGTGTGCGATGAAAACAGTTTGAACACAGCACTGTCAAGGGTGTAGCAAGAATTTTTGGTGTGGGCAGGGCCAGCATTCCCCTGCAGTCTGTGATGTTTCAATAAAAAAATGGGCGGAGCACCAAAGGACGAAGGGTGGAGCAAGAACAAAATGTGATAGAAATTCCTTGAAGGATTTAATTCTGGGCTCAATTCTAGGTTTGTAAAGATGCTTAAATGGTCCCAAAGACCCAAAAACCCAAAGTTGACATCAGAAAGGTGGAGATTTTTTAAATGGTTTGACTGAAATCATTACCGGTACAAATCTAACCAACAGTGGTGCTTACAATTCGTGATGGACCGTAAATTGCTTTACCTTTCATTTTAAAACAGAAATACACCATAATTATACAGATACAACTAAGCATGACACATTTATAACTTTTAACCTGTTGCTACAGTGATACGGAAGACGCGCTATGCGTTTCTATTTGCTTACGGTCATCCCACCCTGAGAACACCCCATGAAGCTAAGCAGGGCCAGGCCTGGATAGTACTTGTATGGGAGACCACCTGGTGCTGTAAGCTTGGGACAGCCATGGCCTAATGGTTAGAGAAGAAAGTTTGGGACTGAAAGGTTGCTGGTTCGATTCTCAAACCAGCAGGAAAACCATGTGGTGGCGGAGGAGTGAGCAGCACCTTCCTGTTTCTTGACCTTCAGTTCCCTTGAGCAAGGTACCAAACCCCATCTGCTCTCCACGTGCCACAATGGGCTGCCCACTGCTCTGAGAGTGTGTGTGTGCTCAGTTTGGAAGGGTTTAATGTAGAGCCTAATTTCTCTTATGGGATTAATGCAGTATATTAAAAAAATAATAATAATCAGAGAGACTGAACACACACCCATGCACTCACATAGCTCAGTTATATTTAGCATGTCTCCACTAACTTATAGAAAAGATCTCAAAGAGCTGAAAACACCAAGAGTAATACAACTCTGCAGTGCCACCCGGACTCCATAAGCACACACGGACTCGTCCCCCTGCTCCTCCTCCTCCTTTTGTACTGTACTATATTCTAAAATAAAATACTGTAAAATTTGCTCTGTGTCGAATCACATGCAGGCCACTTTTTCAGCTGATTTTTTTTTTTTTGCAGTTCTATAAATTAAAATATGTGCCCCCCCAACCCCCCACATTTTTTTTTTAAAGCAACAAATTATCCGCCATCACACCTTCTCCTAAGTGATATTGAAATTTGTCCACTTCAGCAAATTAGGAAAAATATTACTGATGTATTTTAAAATATTTTTACTCTTCAAGTATCACTATTAAAGAGTTTTTCTGGGAATAAATGTAACATTTGAATAAAATCAAACAAAACCATGTTGTTTCTAACCTTCCACAGTTCTCTCTCTCTCTCTCTCTCTCTCTCTCTCTCTCTGCTTGCACTTCATTATTCTGACATTATTAAAACACAATTCACACCTCAATTTTAATATCAAACCCATAAGTTATGGCACGCCTGGAGGGATCAGTCTTCTCTGCCCTCTTCTTATTTCCTAACGTCACCTCCAATCCCCATCCAATTCCCTTTATTAACTTATAAACTTACAGTCTTGCTCTGTATAAAAACACCCCCAGGGTTCCTAATACCACTGGCTTGTGTGTTTTGTTGTTTTGAACTTTGGCCTGCTGTAAAACTTCTAAACAGTCTTGCAGGAGCAAAATGACGTCAGACAGATGAAACTACACTCACTGGTTCTTGACTCTCTATATTTTTTTTAATAGAGACCTTCACTAATAAAAGAAGCCTGTAAATCAATTTTAAGGGATTTTCAGGTCTTCTGGATTTTTACCTCGGTGGGCGTGTGATCAGTTTCCTGCTGCATGGTTTTACTAGTACTGCCAAGTTATCTCACTAACTAACTGTCATATTCCTAACCAACACAAAACACACACGTGGTGATGTATTTCCAGTGTGTTCATGTAGTCCCCATTTCCAAAAGTTTTCAAGCTGTACTCAATTTTATTCGACTGTCTCATAAAGCACTTACAGGAACTCTTATACGGGTTTGCACCAACCAGGTTTTTTAAACAATTAAATTGCTCACTTGCCGAACCGTTTAATCCAATTAGGCTCGTGGGGAGGCTGAAGCCTATCTTAGCCAACACTGGGAGGAGGCATGGTACTCCCTGAACAGCTCACCAGACCATCACAGGATCACACCAACAACCACTCATACTCACACCTAAGGGCAATTTGGAACAGCCATTTAGCCTAAGTTGCATGTCTTTGGACTTTTGGAAGAAACCAGAGTACCCAGAGGAAACCCACACAAGCACAGGGAGAACCTGGAAAAATCCACACTGAAACTCTAAAGCATAGGACTCGAGCCCAGGACCTTCTAAATGTTAGCTTCACAATTAGCAGAACAAGATGGACTGAAGGAAACAAAAGACTTGGGACCACCTTAAGCCCTGTTTCATTTTATGATGATGAAGAATTTATACACAGCTGGATTTTTCCTGCCTCTTTTCCCCCTCACTGAGGAATTCATAGCTATGGAAATCACCTGTGCTGGGGTACTGCAGCACCCAAGAATTATCAACCAAAAAAAAGATTAAAAAAATTAAATACAACTAGAAGTTCTAATAGAGAAGTGAAGTGCTGTGAGGGGCAGTTAATCCAAGTCTATATAGTCCGCTGATGTACGCGTTTTGGTTATCTTTCCAGGCCCGTTAATTCCTGCATGCAAGGTGGTGGCAACAATTGGGAGAACTGCCGCGCATGTGCTACCGCATAATAACTGCCACGCATGTGCTACCGCATAAATCGAGTCGAGTACCACATTAATCGAGTGGGAGGGCTACTGAGCCCAACCAAAGTGGCTCTCTCAACACATCAGCCTTCCTATAATCATGCCGGGCATGCGCTACCACATAAATCGGGTCAGGCGGGAAAGCATAATTAGTGTTGCTGTTCCGCTCGCTGAGCACGCTTCACAGCAATTCATTTAAAAAATCATTACGATTCGTTGGAGACTTTAATGACGGTAAAAGTGAACCATTTATAGCACCAACCGTTTGTGTCATGCTAGACACATGAGCTTACTGCCATAGCTGTTGACCTTATTGTGACCATCGCTGACCACTGTCGAAATAAGAGCAAAACACACTGGGAAGTTTTAACAAAGCAAAGCGATTCAGGGGTGAAACAAAGCTCTGTGCATTTCTTCTTAGAGGCTGTGCTTTGAGGTTGGTAACTATAAGATGCTGTTTAATCTTCTCAGTCCTCTCTAAATGTGCAACTTCTGGCATACACAAAACCAAAAATGCCCAGCCCCTATTTATTCCCCGGAGTGATCCAGCAAGCAGGATTTGGGCTCCACCCTGTGACTGCACACTGCTCGGGTATGTGACTGCTTCGACCGGGTTAAATACAAAATTTTAATTTGAGATCCATCACCACAGAATCAATGCACCACAATTGACTTTGAGTAATTATATATATATATATATATATATTTATTTGATCTTTTGAATAAATTATTTTAATTTGAGATATATTTTTACATATAATTAAAATAAATCTTAATTAAAACTTAATGATTTAACGACTGATTTGTCAAGCAATGCAAAACCCAGATTAACAAACCTATGATTAGCCAAATCTGTGCTTAATTTAATCCTTGTTTTAGTCCTAATTTGTATTTTAAAAGTTGTAATAAAAGCTAAATCACTATGTTTTTTATATGCGAGCTGCCAAAAAAAAATCAAGCAAGGTTTTAAAATTGAACTTAAATTACATTAAAAAAAATTTTTCTAAATAAAATTGCATGGGAAATGAGAGTTTATCCAGACTCCTTGAGAATTAGTAAAAAAAAAAAAAAAAAAAAAAAAAAAAGTAGAAACTGAAAAAAGTATTTGAAAGCTTCTGAAAAAAGTTATAGTTATATATATATATATATATATATATATATAATTAATTACATTTTTTTGCATTTAAATGTTTACATTTATGGCATTTTATCCAGAGTTTACCCAACAGTGACATCCTGGAGGTACTGGGGCCTAAACTGCCAATGTTCTGCTCAGTAACCCAGAGCCTTAATCACCGAGCCGCCACTGAGGGAAAGTATCAAGCAAAACTTTAGCCACTTAGATATTATACCTTTCATTATTTTTATTTTTAAAATTGTATTTTTTTTACCATTTTAATCTTAAATCTCTACTGTAACACTACAGAAGCTTTCAATATATATAACTCACATTTTTATGCATGCATAATTTCTATTTAAATTTCTGTAGATATTTTAATTTTTGAACTCTAAAACCTGGTTTCATGTCTTATTTAATTCAGCGACTTTTTAAAAATAACTTGTGGCTGTTTTTGGTAATAATGTATTAACAGAAAATCCCTTTTTCTGGTTGTGAAGCGCGAGAGCAAGGCAAGCATGTAGAGCAGATTTGTGGTCTCGATTCTGTCTAATCCACTGAGTTTGCTGCAGCAGATTATAAAGCAGATGTTGCCAGATTTCAGATGGCAGAAAATCCTGAGGATTGGAGGGATTAGAGCGAGTTTGGCAGGAGAGGAGAAAGAAATAAAAAGTGGAGATAGAGTGTGACGGGAAAGCTGGAGAAACAGGATGGAGGAGGAACTTGTACGGCTCGTACTGTGTTTGGATTAACATTGTTCCTTTTATTTTGGTATTTAAAGTGGAAAAACACTCAAAGGTCTATTACAGCATGAAACTTTATACACTCGGCTCGGGTTTAGTAAGGAACATTAAGGATCTAGAACATTTTTCTGACAAATCTAATAGAAAACAGGACACACACACGCACCTACACACACACTCACACACTAAATAGAAATGACGTTTCTTGGTATTATTTTTTATTTTTGGGCACCGCTGTGTTGCTAAACCTTTTTTCCAGCAATTTACATGAATAACAAATGCCAAAGAGAGTTGGTGCGAAGTAAACACCCACACACACCCACACACACCCACACACAAACAAACCGCAAGCACACACTACAAACACACACCCAGACTAGCTGTATACCTCCACACGAGCACCTCCATTTTCGACAACCTTCAGCCACCTTCGACGCAGGCCTCTCGGACGTTTTGCAGCATCACTTCCCCGACCTCACTGCAGGCTGTACGGACTCTTTCCTCAAGCTGTGACAGGTCACGGGGATTAGTGGCATACCCCTTGCTTTTGATATAGCTCCACAGAAAAAAGTCACAATGTGTGAGGTCAGGGGAGCGCGGAGCCCATTCCAGGGAACCCTTTTAACTGATCCATTGGTCAGGAAACTTGATGTTCAGGAAATTTCTCACTAACCTGGCAAAGTGGGAAGGGGCTCCGTCTTGTTGAAAAAAGACATTAGCAAGGTCACTCCTCGCCTGATGTTGTGGCACAGCAAACGCCTGCAGCATATTCTGGTAATTTTCCCCTGCGTCAAACGGTGGCTGAAGGTTGTCGAAAATGGAGGCGCTGGTGTGGAGGTATAAAGCTGGTCTTCAAGGCAACGTTGGAACATTATGGCAAGTCAAGCAAGTAAAACTGCAATGACTCTTTTGTTGATATAAAAAATATGAATACACTCAGTGTGATTTTTCGGAATTTATTATCAAAAGTATATAGTGTCTCTTGGAACACCCTGTATGATCATGCACATATGCATGTGTACACTCTGGAAAATACAGTTCCTATTATTCCTGAAAAGTACGTGGCTTTTCTTCTTTGTTTCCTACAAGAATTCTTTGTTGTAGAGTTCTACATGAAACCTTTAGAGACTTTAAAGGATGAAAGCCTACTTTTCAAATTCTAAATATACATTAACATTAATGTGCACATTTTTACAAGCTAACAACGACCTTGACTACAATGACATTATCCTGGTTACCATGACAACTGGCCAATGCATATAGCTATATTAATGTCAGACGTGTACACTTCTGTGGATTGCCATAGTTACCATGAGACCTGAATAATATGTAGTACTTAAGTTGCAGAGAGGGCACTCTGAAACTGCATATCACCTCTAACAGCGAAATAATGATCCTACAAAAAATACAACACACAAGATTTAACTAACTGTATATAAATAAACTGTAAGTGATTAAAAAACATACAACTAATTAAAAATCAGTATACCACATACAGTAACAGAAGCCCAAAAGATTAATTAAAACATGCAAATTAAAAGTAAACGCATAAAAAAAAATCACAAACTAAAACCCAAAGTCATTAAAAAGATTATTTCTGTATAAACAATCCAGATTAATAAAATAAATATTGGCACCAGACGATGAAATTTCCATGTTCCACTGAAGAAGAACAAAAAGTATTAAATTGAATATAATTGCTTTTATTGCGGCAAGGCTGGAGTCTATCTCAGCCAGCACCAGGCATAGGGGGAACACCTCAAACAAGCCTTCCAGACCATCACACACAAAACTTCACACTCACATCCACACCTAGGGACAATCGGGAACAGCCAGTTAGCCTACCTAACTGGTAGCAGGTGAGGTGTCATGATGAGGGTATAAAAGTAGCTTCGATCAAAGACTTTTCGGAGGGGGGATGTACATGTCAGAGTTGCAAGGATAAAGCCACTGCTCTTCAAAAAGAACATTGCTGCCCTTGTACGGTTCGTTAAAGATCACATGGACAAGCCAGAAGTCTATTGGCAAAAAAGTGACAAGCTTCCAGACCGTAATCAGTCTGGCTTTAAAGCAGCACATTCCATAGAGACTGCCCTTTTGGCTGGCACGGAGAAGCTACATGCAGCAAGATCTGCCAAGATGTCATCAGTCCTCAGCCTCCGTAACCTTTAAGCAGCATTTGACACGTCATCCGCAAGACTCTTGTATCCATCCACAGGAGTCTTGGAATTTGTGGTTCAAGAAGCAATGGCTTGCTTCCTAACTGAAAGATCGCTCATATCGGGTTACATGAAAGGGATCTATATCTGCTCCACGCAGATTCCCCCTGGTGTCCCTCAGGATTCAGTACTTGGTTATGTTCTGTTCTCCCTCTGTACTAGGTCTCTTGATGATGCCATATCCTCACATGGGTTCTGATATCACTGATATGCAGATGAAACTCATTGTGTCCTCTCTCCGACACCGACGTTTCTGCCTGCATCTCTAAGGCCACTCAGCTACTTGTTCAGTCCCTTGTCATCTTAAGATGGACTATTATAAGTCAATCATAGCAGGTCTGACTCTGAGCACCATTAACCTCTGCAACTGATCCAAAATGCACAGCTTGTTTTTAACCTTCCCAAGTTCTGCCACACAACTCCACTGCCATGCTCTCCCCACTGGCTTCCTGTAGCTGCTCGCATCAGATTTAAACACTGATGCTTGCCTACAAAGCCAAAAATGGGCCAGCACCCTCCTACCTCAATGCACTTATCACACCCTGCCCCACATCGCACTCTCCGTTCCTCAGGCACTGCTTGAGTGGTCCCTCCATCTATTAAGGTACCAGGAAAACATGCATATTTTCTCTCCTCTGTTTTGGCACTGATGTGGTGGAATGATCTTCCCTTAGATATCCAAACATCTATCTTTACGTTTATTTTTATTATTTTTAAGTTTTTAACTGATGATATACTTAGTCCTAGGGCAGTGTTTTTCGACCTTTTTTTAGCCACGGCACATTTTTTACATTGAACAAATCAAAACAAACCAAAAATGTTACAAAACGACACTCTGTAGCTTAATACAGAATATATATATATATATATATATATATATATATATAAAATTACAATATAGATTAAACTCACTCAGTGTGAAACCTGGGCCTGTTTAGATGAACACACATGAAGCTCTTCCTCAGCGAGCATCTCGTTTACAGTGGGTTTTTGTTCAGGTGGTATTAACGTCTCTGTCACAGTGTGGGACTGTTTAGATTTAGCTTTAAGTTCAGCAGCTACATAGCTCTGAGGGATCTCTCTCATTTACCTTTGTGGTTTTTCTCATAAAAGTTGCCCGTTTCTCTGTGTTTTCACGCAGGAGAACAAAATAGTCCATCGGCTTGTTTTGAAGTAATGGGTGTTTTGTTTGGAGATGGGTTTAAGCTTGCTCGGCACCGTGGCACTGTTGGACTTCTCACCACACAACAAGCACAACGGAGTGGGTGTCGTTACATACCCGGTGAAAGTAAAGACGAACAAAAGATAGCTTTCACTGTATCGCCTCGAGCTCGAGCTCACCGTCTTTGCTTTCTTTTGACCACCAACTCATATTAGGGACCTCATCTGGGTCAGAACTCAATGGTTGTGATTTCTGCCAAACAGTGTCTAGGAAAAAATCTGAGATTCCGCCCACCTTTTCTTAGAAAGAGAAAAATGATAGCCACGAAAATAAGCATGAATAACACAACACTATAAGGAAAGCTGAGCTTTAGTTAATATACTCACCAGAAACACATGCATATTTCTCCTAACCCTTTCTTAAATTATTGATTTTTAATGCAGACATGACTTCCTTCATGTTTAGAAACACAATTCAATTGTGAAAAATCTGTGTACAGTAGAGTGCAGTGAAGATTATACACCACCACTTTTGTTTAAAAGGGCTCCTAATAAAAAGAATGACTTCTCTGACAGACAGACAGAATTTTGCCCAGGGCCCAGTTCGAAGTTTGCACTTTTTTCTTTTTAAAAACCTGCATGCATCACTACGGAGCCCCTAAAGGGACATGGGGGGAAAAAATCACATGAAAAGTTTCTAGTGCGCACGAGAAACCTCAGGTAACTTCAAATTTGTGTAAGTCGCTCTGGATAAGGCTGACTGCCAAACGCTCCTAGGGTAAATATAAATGTAACTGGGTTCTCTTTATTTACTTTTAAGACTTGTGTGATAATCTGATGATGTTTTAAATCATATTTATGCGCAAATACAGAAAGGTTTCACAAATATCCAAGCATCACCGTATGTGATCATAGCCTCCTTCACCGTCATCATGATTGTTGTAGTCAGAAACATTTGTCTCTGAGGTGCCTTCTAATGAAAGCATTGCGAGTGTCCATGCGAAGGTCATATCTGGGTAGTAACAGTTACTTTAACTGAAATGCATTTATTTATTTTCGTGTGTGTAAAGGGAGCAAAACTGTAGCTTTAGTGCTTAATAACACTATAGAAGAGTACATAGACATGTGAGTACTGAGACATGGTGCATGTTTAATTTAGTCACTAATGGAGACTGTCACGTGGTGCTGTACCACCCCCACTGTTTATGGTGATGTTCCACCACAGTGTAAATTTGTGAAAATGTACCGAATGCACACTCCAAGCTATCACAGGACAGACATGGCAGCCATCTTGTTGACGTGTGGTTGAAACCAGGTATAACTGAATCACTGTGTATTATTAAACAAAACTCTACACTTTAACAGTACTGTGTATAGATGTTAAGGCTGTTTGGAGGATAACGGTTCTGGATGTTATTCCAACAGAGCCGCATCTCCAGTCTCATAAACACACTGGAGACACATGCACTGTAGAATACAGCCAGACCAACACAACAGCCAAGCTACACAACCCCTCCACAACAATTACACAATAACTACAACCAAAAATACAGAGCGAATCTGTAAAAATGCAGAGAAAGTACAGAATTCAGTATTAATCAACCATTTTGCAGATAATCCTGCTTAGCAGATGAATGGAACACACACACACACACACACACACACACACACACACACACACAGAGAGAGAGAGAGAGAGAGAGAGAGATGAAGGTAGATTTTTTTTTATAAGAAGAGAATATTCATGAAAAGGTCAGAATGACATTTGAAATCACAGAAATGACAGGAATGTGTGTGTGTGTGTGTGTGTGTGTGTGTGTGTGTGTGTGTGTGTGTGTGTGGAGA
>JAQMYF010000024.1:35018373-35034536 GCA_030014195.1 Neosilurus mollespiculum | reverse complement strand
TTGTGATGATCCTGAGGGAACTTGGTGGATTTGTGATGATCCTGAGGGAACTTGGTGGATTTGTGATGATCCTGAGGAAACTTGGTGGATTTGTGATGATCCTGAGGGAACTTGGTGGATTTGTGATGATCTTGAAGGAACTTAGTGGATTTGTGATGATCCTGAAGGAACTTAGTGGATTTGTGATGATCCTGAGGGAACTTGGTGGATTTGTGATGATCCTGAGGAAACTTGGTGGATTTGTGATGATCCTGAGGGAACTTGGTGGATTTGTGATGATCCTGAAGGAACTTAGTGGATTTGTGATGATCCTGAAGGAACTTAGTGGATTTGTGATGATCGTGCTAATCGATTATTTCGATGTATTATGATTTGACGCTAATCGTGATAGAATGTGGGAAGCGTGTTAGAGCTCAATAGAGCTTAACAGACCTTAACATGGTGTAACGGACCTTGATGCGCCATCGTAGGGGATCTTGACGACCTTGGGAATATGATTCCTTAAAGTTTTATCTTTTGGATGCACCCTGCCTCCTTTGTATACCACAATCGTGCTCTAAGCGTGCTCATAAATTGTGGAGCTCCACGGTTTTTTGAATTGCGGAGATCGCGTACATCGTGCCCCACACACAAAGATAAGTGTGAAACAGGAAAAGGAGTGCAGGTGAGGTCAAAGGTCATGGAGGCACTGATGAGTGGTGTGATTTGAGATTGTCAGCATTAGCGCTACGTCGCTGTTTAATGGCCAAGTTCAGCAGAACAGTGTGGGATAGACAGCTGGAAAAAAAACAGAGGGGAAAAAAAGGAAGAAACGGAAAGAGAGGAAGGAAGCACTTTTTGATGAATCAGTTCCCCCGGTAACATCGACAACATTACCGGGACCCAGGGTTCCACTTCCTGACACTTCAACAGTAAAAGATTATTTTCTCTTTCTCTCTCTCTCTCTCTCTCTTTCTTGGTCTCTTTATTCTGATAGCTGTGGTGACATGCCAGCGTTGCTACAGAGGCAAAAGCCCGTTAGCAACAAAATGAAACAGCGGGAACGTCTGTTCCCTTTTTGTTTTTGCCAGCAGGAGAACAGAGGGAAACTTCACTCTCTTTCGCACTCTTTCACTCTTGTGTAAGAAAAGAGCAGAGAGAAAGCATCACACAGATTGCATCCAGCACCCCTCAGTTCTTTCAGCCTGTTCCTCATGCCTATTTGTGGTTCGATACCCACACACACACACACACACACACACACACACAAACACACACACACTCTGCGTTCAGCGCATGGCAGTCTCTTGAAAACTAAGACAATGATATGTATGAGTGATGATGTCTGATGGAACTGTGCCACTGTTTAAAAATATTTTGTGATATTTTCCCTTTTCCCTCCTCGACACGCTCACTGTCTCCTGAAGTCACACAGAACGAGTGTTAGAACACAAACAGGCCCTTCATAATGCTCTCAAACGCATCTGGGTTTCTCGCCGAGATCCCATCAAACACTCCACACAAAAATAACTCGACAGCTGCAGTGAGTCGATTTTCACTGATTCACTGAATCATATCCCCCTGACTCGTTTCTGTTCTAAATATCACTGCGGCTCAGTAATAGCTACAAACACAAAACAAATCCCTGAGATTTACTCCAGGTGCATCAAATCAGACTCCCTGACCTGTACTTATCCGAACAGGTTTGAGTTAAATGCGTTTCAACTCTCCTGCATCTGATTCATGAATATTTTGAACAGCTTGAAAGCGAAGGACTAATCAGCCTCATCCATGTGGAAAAAAAAAATGAAACAAGCTTAAGTATCTGATAAATATTCTGTAGCACATCCTGACTTACATGAAACCACGCCTCAGTAATATGAGTGTAGTAATGCACCAGGATTACTGACGTAGCATGACCAAGCAATGATTTAGTGTATAAATCCAAACAGGACGCAAGGAGGACTTGGTGTCGGGATATTTTTTGGAATTATTACAAACCACAAAAAAAAAAATACAATGATTCCTGAGTGACAAACCTGAGATAAAGACGTCTGAAACTTTTATTTTATTTCATGTTTCCAACTACCTTCATTACATTCACGGGACTGCTGGTGTCCATCCCAGTCGACTCCAGGTGAAGACGAACCACTACAGGACACACACACATTCATACTAGAGTGCGGCTCGCATTTTTCTGCCCGAGCCCGCCCCGCATCCGACACAGTTATAATCATCAACTGAAACAGGCCCATTGGCTACCTACATAATAAGCTGTTTTAAATTTAAAATGTTCAATGCCTTATGGCGCTGATGTGACCCGGACTCGAGCATCATTTATCTAAATATCTGTCTGAAGTTCCGAACCCTGCCTGACCCATCGGGTACAGTCGGGCCCGGGTCAGGTATCCCCTTACTAATTCATACTCACATTCACACATAGGGGCAATCGAGAATGTACAATTAGCCTAATGTGCATGTCTTTGGACTGAGGGAGGAAATCGGAGTACCCGGAGGAAACCCACGCCACCAGGGGGAAAACATGCAAACCCCACACAGAAACACCCAAGCCCTGGACTCTAACCCAGGACCTTCATGCTGTGAGACAGACATGATAATCACAACACCACCGTGCCAGCCTTGCTGAATCATTATTTTTATACTTTTTTTTTATACTGTATTAATCCTTCAAGGGAAATTTGTCTTCTGCATTTAACACATCCAATCCATTTGTGTGAGCACAAACACACACACGCACACGTAAACAGTGAGTACACACACACACACACTCGGAGCAGTGGGCTGCCACACAGTGCGGTGCCTGGAGAGCAGGTGGGGGTTAGGTAATTAAAAATGAGCTAATTAGCCTTATGTGCATGTCTTTGGACACTAGGAGGAAAGCGATGCGCTCAGATTAAACCCATGGAAGCACAGAGAGAATATGCACGGAAATGCGCTTGCCAACATCAGGGCTCGAACCCAGGACCTTTTTTCTGTGAGGTGAGAGTGCTAACCATAAACCTTTGACTTTATTAATATAGTTAGTTAGTTAGTATTATCATATATGACTTAAAAGAATCTGACTCTCAGATAACCTCAAAACAGGTATGAGTCACTCACGATAAAAAAAAACTTTTAGACATTCATTCATTTCATTCATTTTCTGAACCGCTTATTCCTAATTAGGGTCGCGGGGAGGCTGGCGCCCATCTCAGCCGACTCTGGGCGAGGGCGGAGTACACCCTGGACAGCTCGCCAGGCCATCGCAGACCTTTTAGTCATCTTAACTCAAACATTCACAATAATCCTAACAAAAATAATTTATTTGATTACAACGAATTAAATGAGAGTCATCTAATATTACCATGAATTTAAAGACACTCAAATCTGTGTGACTCATTCGCATCTGACTCACAGCATCTTATTAACTCAAATGTGTTTTATTGACTTGTTTAGACTAAAAACATAATAATTCACTATAAATATTTGGTCCAGTAAAATCTTACACTACTTCCAATTCCTTTTTGTGATTTAAAAATGTCAGCTTGCTGGAAAATCAGCTGGAAAGAAATTGCTTTGGACAGGAAGTGGCCATGTGAAAGGATGACCTTTGACCCTGTCAGCATCCTGCTTTCCACAGACACCGAGCTGACTCAGTATGGGATAAACCCTACTGCTTTTTACTTTATTACCTCTGCCACAAAACGGAACAAAACCCTGACCACACCCGTGAATGGATTTTTACCAAGCTTGGTGGAGACTCTACCCTTTCGGAGTCCCAAAGATTATTTGATTTTCGAATGTCAAGGTCAAAGGTGAGAGCAAGGGCGCAACGTTTTGAAAATAAACATTTCCCATGTTTAACGGAAATTGCTTATATTTGAGAAACAAAGTGACATAGACCCATAGATGCAATGGGGGACAGATAGGAAACCATATACCCAAACCCTCTTCGGCACTGAGTGACCTTGAAGGGTGAAAATCAAGGTCACGGGATTCCGAGTGCTTATAACTTCAAAACCAGTGCTGATAGAGAAGCTGTTAGGATGAACACTAACAGGAAACATAATAAATAATAATAGGAAATATAATTATTATATATTATTCAGGCACTGCCTAAAAGCGGAGCTCCCATATGAGTTCCCTTACTTTACGAGTTTTTGGTGGGAACTCTCAAACTCCATACACGTATCCTTCGTATATCAAGATTAATTCGTTTTAATAACTTGTTCATAGAAAGGAATTAAAATTCGGGAAACATACTTAGTCTTAGTCTCGACATGTAAAGTACACCATTAAGAATCCGTACATTTAGAGAACATTTCAATAACACAAAAAAAATAATTAGTTGTTTATTTATTTCGCACCATTACCGATGACGTCACATCATGTGACCCGACTACTACACGCCTCTTGTTCTCTATATTACTTTCTCCCAGAAAGATTTCTTACATTTTTTCTTTTTCGAGATAAGAAATTTTCAAAGAATAACCCGTGTGTACATGTGCTGAAAGAAAGGAGGGACGGAGGGAACGGACAGACATCCGTGTTGGTTTTTCTTGATGTTCCAAAGCAACTTGACGGGCTCCACTCATGTGGTGCTTTGCAGCATGCATTGCAGCATGGGTAATTATTTGCTCCCCTATAAATACCCATGCTGCATTGCATTGATACCTTATACCCTAATACTGCCTATATAGCCCACCCAACCCCTCAGTTTAGTTGTTGCCAATTCTCACCCATCAAGTATTCCCACACTATCACGCAACCACCACCAACCAGGGAGCAAGCCCTCCCCATGACACGTGATGCTGCCATTCGCATCTAGACAGACAGACAGACAGACAGACAGACAGACAGACAGACAGACAGACAGACAGACAGACAGATAGATAGATAGATAGATAGATAGATAGATAGATACTTTATTCATCCCCCATAGGGGAAATTCAAAATGTCCAGTAGCTCAAATACAACATCACCCTTGCGATTTCCGATGGTGGTGCATTCAGTAGCTTTGCATTCACACTTGGAGGGTAAGCGCTATCCATCCCCTTTGAATCATGAGCTGCCAGACACCCATGATTGGCTGGGGATCGCTTTAAGTGACAGAGAATTCAACCAAGCGATCTCCAGGATGATAGCAGCGCTCCTTGTCGATGAGCCTCTCTACTTTTATAAACTGAGAGCAGTGAAGAACTGCTTGACGTAGGAATACAGACAGACAGTTACAGGTACACCAGATCTGCACTGTAATGATTAAGAATGAAAGATGGAGCAGGAGCAAGTCTTGAGAGTGGATTCAGAATTCTGCTTCAGAAAATCAGCTTTAATTGGACACCAATGAGTAGACAAATGAAATCCATTTACACAAGTGTTCCCCTCGGTCTGAGCACAACGAATGCTCAGATTCTCTCTCTCTGTCTCTCGTTCCCTTCATCTATGCCTTTTCTCTATTTCATTCTGTTCTCTTATCTCCCTTTCTTCTTAGATAAAAGTTATTTTAATGGCCACACAATTAGCAGTATGTGTTGCTCACAGACTGTTTCTCCACTGTTTTTGATAGCACATTATCGCGCTGCTGGATCAGAGCTGCAGTTCTGCCTCATCTAAAACAATCCATCCTTTTAATGTGTCCTGATTGGTCCGATGAATTTTTAGCCCAGCAGCTCCAACGATGGTGCATCCGCAAATCCCAGGTTTATATTACTGAGTTTGTGCTAATATGTTATCGTTTCTGTAGAAACTCTCACACAGTGTGAAGCATCTATACTTTCATAACGTGAGTCTCCTCTGGGACACCAGGATTTACTGCATTTACACACAGGAGAAAAGCAGGAAGGAAGGTCTGTGCTGCACTGAAGGCAAAACATCAGTGATATCAGTAGCTAATCATGTTATCTGTCCCCCAAATGAGGGTGGGTTTCCCTTTTCAAGTCTGGTTCCACTCAAGGTTTCTTCCTCATGTCATCTCGGGGAGTTTTTTCCCCACTCCTGTCGCCACTGACTTGCTCATTAGGGATGTAGAAGATTGATATGAACATATAGAGAAATATTTGAATTCATTACCAAATGTGACCCTCCAGCACAAAACCAGTCGAAACTCGCATGACCCAGGCATGTGGCTCATAGAATAACGCCATCTTTTATTTCCCATTTCCTACTTGGAGGCCGCTTATGTCCTAATGTCGCATGCTGTTATTGGTTAGCGTGCACGTGGTTTGGGAGCTCAATTCAAAACTGGTTTTAGAGTGTACAACACACTGTATGAAATTATCATCTCCTAACGGTTATGTACACTCTAACACTTGTTTTCGAAACCCTCCAAGCGGCCTCCAAGTAGGAAGTGGGAAATGAAAGATGATGTAATTCTTTGATTCAATAACAAACAGAAAATACCATGAGGAAAAATGTTGTTTTGAAAAAAAAAAAAACAATAAAAAAATAAATTTTGACATGAGTCGATTAATTATGAACTGAGTGAAAAATCACTGGAGTGCTTTCACTTGTCTGTATTCAGCAGCACGAGTGACTCAAAGCACTTCAGTGTAACTAGTGTTTAAATCCAAAGGATTACATGCAGGATTAAACCGGCTGTTATAGTGAGCCACAGCCATTACAGATCCTCACACTTTACACATTTATCTTAACACAATATTGCAATTGTTGATTTCTGATTTAAAGAGCAGCTGGAAATGTGTTGGAAAAAAAAAATAAAAAATACTGCAGCACTGCGGTGTGTGTTGTAGGTTACAAAGTAGGGTACGGTGCAGCTATGCAATACCGACAGCATAGATTTGTTTCAGAAGTATAGATTAGCCTCAAGGTTTTCTACATCTTTAGTAGAGATGAGTCTGGCAGATAATGCTGCAGTAACACGACAAGCCTTTTTTATCTTATTATACACAACAGAAAGAAAAAGAGAGACTGGTGAAGGAATGACTGTTTATATCTTTTATGACATAAGTGACAACAGGAGCGTTCTCATTAAAGGAGCCATTCACTTCCCAGGTATATTAAATAAACATGAAATACAGTGTTATCTCTTGGAAATAAAATGAAAAACGGCCTCAGTGTCTTTCTGAAACCATTTGCTGACTCCCGTACACACATGCCAATGACCCCTGGACCAGGGGTGATAGTATTAGTAAACATCCTTTTTTTTTTTTTTTATTTCTGTTGAAATTGTAGCTCTTCTTCTGTTTCTTAACACTTGATCTCAGACTTTTTCCACTTTCTATGTACCAGTGTTGCACTGCTAAGTTATCCTGCATGTGCAAAATCGTTCCTCCGGTCACGCGGTCTTGTTATTGTGAACAGACACAGAAGCAAAACAAGATGTAGCACAGGTGAATAAGAGATACTAAGCACAAGAACTGGGGTGGTTTTGCTGGGAAACCTTATTTTCAGCCAAAATGAACTGATGATGAAAGATAAATTTCATTCATTTTTCATTCATCCATTTTTGAAGCTGCTTAATCCTAATTAGGGTCGCGGGGAGGCTGGCGGCCATCTCAGCCAACTCTGGGCGAGGGCGGGGAACACTCTGGACAGCTCACCAGGCCATCGCAGGGCCAACACTACCACAACCATTCACACTCACAGCCAATTAGCCTACTGTGCATGTTTTTGGACTGTGGGAGGAAACCGGAGTACCCAGAGGAAACCCACACAAGCACGGGGAGAACACGCAAACTCCACACAGAAACACCCAAGCTGGGAATTGAACCCAAGCCTTCTTGCTGTGAGGCGGACGTGGTAACCACTGTGCCACCGTGCCGCTCGATTTATTTTTCACTGTAGAAAAATAAAAAGTCACAAATATTTTAAATTAAAGAAAAAAAAAACTGATTGATGAACTTATTGCTTTGGTGTAAACTCCTTAGCCTTTATCCAGAGCGACTTCCATTTTTATCTAATTTACACAACTGAGCAGTTGGAGGTGAAGGTTCTTGCTAAAGGGCCCAACAGTGGCAGCTTGGTGGTACTGGGGCTTGAACCACCGACCTTCCAGTCAGTAACCCAGAGCCTTATCCATTGAGCCACCACTCCAACGTGATGTAAACAGTTATTTTCACAGCTGACGCACTGTTTCCCGACCACTTCACATAACTCGATGTTCTTATGACCATTTATTCTTTTTCTTATCTCTTCGTTATGGAAGTGGGAGCGCTGATGGAAGAAGACAAGCTCTGAGTGAGGACATGTCCATGTTTTAAAGAACAAGCCTCTGCCTGACGTTTTCCTCTTCGCTGTGTGTGATCTGGTCCCTGCTCATGTTTAAGGTTTCACAGCAATCCGCTCCTGACATTTCATTTAAAATCTCTGCATCCTCTCGGCTCAGAGTGATATAACCGCAGCGCAGAAACTAAAGCCGTGCTGATAAAGAGAAGGAAAAGAAAAGAAAGAAAGAAAGAAAGAAAGAAAGACAGAAAGCAGGTGGTTTTGGACAGTTGGGAGCGGATGAGTCACTGGTACACTCCACTGCAGTTTGTGTTCCTGTTCCAGGCACAGTGATCAGACACGATGATGCACTGACCCTTCTGAACCCGCCCCCTGATGACATCATACCAGGTTAAGAGTAAAGAACTCTCCAACTGTGCTGCTCGGAGACAAACAGACAGACAGACTGACAGACTGACAGACCAAACAGACGAATAGACAGAGGAAGAGAAACAGTAGGAGGTAGGAGAGAGCAGGAGAGACGGTTATTCAATCCCTTAACCTGAATGATGGACAGAAATACAGGGGTGATAAAAGAAAGAAAAAAGAAAGAAAGAAAGAAAGCACATGTGACTCAGTTCCTGTGGAGACACACACTGGAAATCTTGGGTAGCTAACGTCCATGAACCGCTTGGCAACCGTCACCCAGGTAACAGAAAAGTGATGAGCAGAGACAGCCGCCTCATCCTCAGAGATACGAATACCAATATACACTCACACAGGCTTGTGTGTATATGTGTGTGTGTGTGTGTGTGTGTGTGTGTAAGTGTGTGTGTCCATGTCTACTTTTCTTGAATCCAGAAGCATTCAGCATTTATGTAAGCAGTCATCCAGATCTCAGAAAGGAACACATACTCCCACTATGGTTGTGTGTGTGTGTGTGTGTGTGTGTGTGTGTGTGTGTGTGTGTGTGAGGTTTTCCAGATCGCTAATGATCATCTAGTCTATGAAGTCTGATTAACACTAATGATGTTTCACTTTCATGACCTCAGTATCCAGTTTCTTCTTCATTGACCAAGTGCTAAACTTTACTTCTCTTTCCTCCCCCCCACTCTCTCCCCCACTATCCTCACTCTGTCTGTCCCTGCTCTTTCATGCATGTACAGCTCACACACACACACACACACACACACACACACACACACACACACACACGTTAAACTTCACTATTCTCAAAATCAATTTAATTGTGTTTGCCCACGAGCTGGTGAATATCTTGAAGAGCAGCAAAGAGAGAGAGAGAGAGAGAGAGAGAGAGAGAGAGAGAGTGAGAGAGAGAGAGAAAGAGAGAGAGAGAGAGAGAGAGAGAGAGAGAGAAATAGAAACTTAGAGTCTCCTCTCTGAGCACTGATCTGAAACTAAGCTGTGTATTATACTTGTTAGTACATGTACATTACTTATATAATTCTGTTTAATATTATATATATTTTTGTAACACGTCCTGTTAATCTCTATTAATCTCTATTCATTTCTGTTCATCTTTATTTATGTTTAGTGTTTATTCACAACTGTTCTTCCTTTATTTTTTGTCACTGTGGTTTTGTTGTTGTTGGTTTTTATTTTTTGTTTGTTTGTTTTTTTGTTTTTTGTTTTTTTTAACATAACTATGAATTCACTTTTAAGAACACTGTAAAACAGTTCTGCCAAAACTGTCGTACTGTGGTCATGAACATGAGAAGGAAAGATAGAGAGATAGAGAGAGACAGACAGAGAGAAACACAAGTGAAAAAGAGACAGAAACAGACAAAAACAGAGCAAGGAGAGAGAGAGAGAGAGAGAGAGAGAGAGAGAGAGAAACAAAGGGAGAGACAGAGAAAGACAAAAGCGAACGATGAAGAGACAGACAGAAACACAGAGAGACGAAGAAAAACAGACAAACAGAAATGGGGAAAGAGAGAGAAATACAATCACAGAGAGAGACAGACAGACGAACAGAAAAACAGAGAAAGAGAGACAAAGACGAAGAAAGACAGAGACAAACAGACATAGAGAAAGAGAGAGACAGACACACAGGGAGAAAGGGAGAGAGAAAGACAGAAAGAAAAACAGACAGAGGGAGAGAGACAGAGAGAGAGAGACAGAGGGGAAGAGAGAGAAAGAGAGAGAACGGGTGAATGGAGAAAGCTAGATTCTTAAATTGTTCCCTCTTTTCTTTCTTTCCCTCCTGCATCCTTCACTCCTCTCACATCCAAGTCTGCCGTCACCGTGGAAACACCACTGAAGGACCGCACACATTCTCACCCTTCTCTTTCCCTCTCCCGCAGTGCTACTGACTCACTTCTGCCAATGAACAAACCCTTAAGGAACCCTTAAAGAACCTTTAAAGAACCTTTAAAACGAGTGTAACAAGAAACGACACTCCGGACAGGTTCTAGATAACAAAAAAAATAAATAATAATCTGGTGCACACGTAGCCAGGTAATATCCTCACACCTACAACAATTTAACTTTATTGGCACTTATATGGTGGCATGACGGCGTAGTAAACGGCACGTGCACCTCACAGCAAGCAGATCCTGCGTTCGGAGTGCGTGGAGTTTTCATGGTGTCCCCATTCTTGCATGGGTTTCCTCCAGGTACTCCAGTTTCCCCCCACACTCCAAAATCATGCACATTAGGCTGACTGTTCCAAAATGCCCATAGGTGTGAATGGTTGTGTGTGTTGCCCTGGAATGCACTGGTGAAAAGTTCTGGGAGTACCCCACCTTCGCCCAGAGTCGGCTCCAGCCTCCCCACAACCCTAGTATTATTAGCCGAGTTAGCAAACGGATGGATACACTCAGTGGGAAAGGGGTTCTTTGTGGGTTCCCATACTCACACACTCATTTGCCGGGTCGCGGGGAGGCTGATACCCATCTCACCCGACAGTGGGTGAAGGCGGGTTACACCCTGAACAACTCGTCAGACCATCGCAGGGCCAACACACACACACACACACACACACACAGACATTCACACTCACACCTTGGGGCAATCTGGAACAGTCAATCAGCCTAATGTGCATGTCTTTGGACTGTGGGAGGAAACCTGAGTACTCGGAGGAAACCCACACGAGCAGGGTGAGAACATGCAAACTCTACACTGAAACAATGCCAAGGCCCAGATTCGAACCCAAGACCTTCGTGCTGTGATGTGCTAACCACGACACCACTATGCTGCTCGAGACTTCATATCAGGTGGATAAAAGTAAAAACTTCTCGGGTTTATTTTAACAGTTTAATGGTTAATTGTTTTGAATCTCTGTCCTCAGTGATCAGGAAACACTCTGCTGTCGGTGTGCTCTATGCAGAACGTTTAAGGTTCCACTGTAAAAGGGTCTTACTGCGTACACACTCGTACGTGTTTATCAGCTTGCTAACGAGCTGCTACCGAAGCACTCGCTCCGGGTTAAACTCAAACGTCTCAGCTCTTGTTGTTGTCATTTTGAAAAGGAAATAGTTTTGGATTGCACTGCAATGCCTCCTGGGTAATTTCTGCTCCTGATGTCTACAGCTGTCTTGATTTGATCCTTCAGGCTTCCAACAAATTGCTAACAATCTTCACTCTGATAAAGTAATGAAAAGGGAAATAAGATGGAAAACAGAGGGAGAGAGAGGAAGATAAAACACACGGAGACTCATCACTACTTTCTTCTCCTTCTTCTTCTTTAAAACATGACTGTTTATTGTTCACTCACGTTAGAAAAAAATTCTACTAAAGTATCTTTCTGTAATGTTTTTTTTTTTTTTTTTTTTATAAATAAAACATAGTCCTGGTCAAATTTGTCACTCCACTTCCTGTTTATTTTAAAGACAACAGCAGAAGACGAGGGACAGACCTAAAGTCTGGCATTTATTACAGTGTGTATTCGTTTAACAAGGACTGTTTTTCCTTCTGTTTTCTGTCTAGAGAGAGAGAGAGAGAGAGAGAGAGAGAGAGAGAGAGAGAGAGAGAAAGAGAGATGGAGACTCAGGGAGCAACTGAAACAGGCAGACAGACAGGCGCAGTGAGGGATAGAGACAAGCAGATAGACTGACAGACAGGCGCTATCAGCCATAGTGACAGGTAGACAGACAGACAGGCGCAGTGAGAGATAGAGATAGATAGACAGACAGGTGCTGTTAGGCATAGATACAGGTAGACAGACAGACAGACAGGGTCAGTGAGGGATAGAGATAGACAGATAGACAAACAGGGTCAATGAGGGATATAGACAGGCAGATAGACAGGTGCAGTGAGGGATAGAGACAGGTAGACAGATAGACAGACAAGTGCAGTGAGGGATAGAGACAGACAGAGAGAGACAGACAGGCACAGTGAGGGATAGAGACAGACGGACAGGTGCAGTGAGGGATAGAGACAGACAGACAGATAGACAGACAGACACAGTAAGGGATAGAGACAGACAGACAGATAAACAGACAGGAGCAGTGAGGGATAGAGACAAGCAGACAGATAGACAGACAGGCGCAGTGAGGGATAGAGACAGGCAGAAACACAAACAGGTGCAGTGAGAGAGGGGTCCTGCAGGACTGTTGCCTGCTTGTTGTACTTGTCAGGTTAAATCTCAGTAATTGGAACCTGCAGGAACGTTTGTCTGTTCCCTCGTTCTCTCACTCTGATTGATCCATCCATCACCATAAACGAGACAGTTAAAAAGTCCTTAATCCGATCAGCATTTTATTTGGATGTGCACACACACACACACACACACACACACACATCATAACTAAGAAAGTAAGACAATAAAATGCAGAAAATGTGCATGAGAGAGTGAGTGAGTGAGTGAGTGAGACAGAGACAGAGAGAAAGAGAGAAAGAGACAGAAAGACTACGGCAAAAATAATTAAAATCTCTTTACTGACACATTAAATGAATCAAAGTTAGATTAAGAGGTTAATAATTAGCCCAAAACTATACCAACACCATGCAAGAACACACATGACCAATAGAATATCCGTTAATCATCAACTACTAAAATCCCACCCTTATTTATAAATCACTGACCTGAGAAACCAGATATTACTCCTCTATTACTTCTCTATTACACTGCTATTACTCCTCGATTACTCCTCTATTGCTCTTCGATTATTTTTCTATTACTCTTTTATTACTTTTCTATTTCTCATCTCTAACTTTTGTATTACTCCTTTATCACTCCTCTATTAGTTTTCTATTTCCTTTTTATTATTCGAATATTACTCTTGTATTACTCCTCTATTACTCTTCTATTACTTCTCTATTACTTTTGTATTACTCCACTGACTCTTCGATTACTCTTGTATTACTCCTCTATTACTCGTATCACTCATCTATTACTCTTCTATTACTCATCTATTACTCTTCTATTACTCATCTATTACTCCTCTATTACACTTCTATTACTACTCTTCTATTACATATTTGTTACTCCTCTGTTACCTTTTTATTACTCCACAGTTACTTTTCAATTACTCTTATTACTCTTTAATTACTCCTTTATTACTCTTCTCTATGGCCTGTTTAAAACAGCTCTTTTGTTTTTGTGCAGATCATTTGGAAGGTAAACCCAAGCCTTTCAAACACTGTGCAAAATTTGGCAAAGAGAAAACCATTTTCAGCAGGTCCTAATGGCACTGAAGCACAAGAGGAACAAGAGACCTTCATGACCTGCCACTGAAGATCACCAGAGCGTGTTGGAATGAAACATTTATATACATTATCCAGCAATATCCATGAAGGGGGCTGGACGGGATGGTTGGGGAAATTACTCTCTGCTTCAGTATTTTAACACTAACACTGTACAGAACCGTCACACATCCTCTCAAGGAGAGCAGTCTCGCTGGGTTCTACAATTTCAGTACTGTTGAGAACCACAAGTGAGCCTGGAAATGGGACAGTACCTGGACCAGCATCACTGAAATGATTATAGTTAGGCAGACCTGCCTTCAGCTCCTCAGTTTGATCCTACAATACTTTTCGAACATAAAGCCCAGAGAGGACTTGAGGTCACGCACAGACCGCCAGTGGATTTCACTTAGTTCAAGCAAGTTACCAGGTTTAGTTATTTTTATTCTGCCTAAAAGGAAAATAACGTTACAGATACAAAACCCAGAAGATTCGAAAACAAAGGTTCCTCAAGGCCATCATGTTCTGTCTGTGGCACTGCGGAGTGACGCCAAGCCCCAAAGAGAGAAATATGAGAAACAAAACCTGAACAGAGTTAGTGTGTGACAATAAACACTACTGTGGATCGATGGGCAGCTCAGTCCTGGCCAAGGCCAAACTCCACCCAGGGAAAATCTACACCATACAACAACTTCTGGGGAGACTGAAGTCTCACGACTTTTATTTTACTGATTAAATAAACAAGGTTGTGACCCCCAGCAGCCACAGGAGCCCAGGAGGGAGCAGGTGATTCCCCTCCCAAAAGAAATTTACAAAACACTTCTGGATAGAGATGAGAAACTCAGCAGCAAGGAGAGAGAGAGAGAGCAAGAGAAAGATAGAGGTAGAGAGAGAGAAAGAGAAAAAGAGAAAGAGAGAGAAATCGAGAGTGTGAGAGAGAGAGAGAGAGAGAGAGAGAGAGAGAGAGAAAGAAATCAAGAGGGAGAGAGAGAAAGAGAGAGAGAGAGAGAGAGAGAGAGAGAGAGAGAGAGAGATAGAAATCGAGAGAGAGTGGGAGGAATCAAAATGCCCCAGGGATGGTTATCAATATTAATTGGCTGTAAATATCACCAGATTAAGCTGCACACATTTCTGTCATTAATAAATGTCCCCACAGATTACCCATCACCCCTGGCGAGCTCACACAGCATCACACTCCTCTGATCACGGTTCCTCCTCCAGCCATTGCTTTCTTATTTCCTGACTAATTCACTCAGCTGGATACACAGCTTCATTTCCAGTGTTTATGGAAATGTCTGTGTTACCCAGAATGCAGCAGGAGCTTAGACATCTAGATCAGGGCTAAGATGGTCCTTACAAAAATTGCCATGCCATCTCATAACCCGCCTTATCCTTTATAAGGATCGCGGGGAGGCAGGAGCCTGTCCCAGCTGACTCCGGGTGAAGGCGGGGTACACCCTGAACAGCTCGCCAGACTACCGCAGGGCAACACACACACAGCTATTTACACTCACACCTAGGGGAAATCAAGAATATCCAATTAGTCTAAGGTTAGAGGAAACCGGTATACCCGGAGGAAACCCACGCAAGCACAGGGAAAACATGCAAACTCTGTAGAGAAATGCCCGTGCTGAGCCTGCAGCGCAAACCCAGGACCGTCTTGCTGTACGACAGACGTAATCATGAACCAAAGAGTAATCTAAATATAATCTAACTATAAAAGTATAAAATAGATGTTTAAACATAAATAAACATTTAAAAATCTAAATAAATATGAATGTTGAAAGCTAACAGAGAAAAAAAAATCAATAAATTCAATTAAATTAATTAATTTAACTAAATAATACATTTAAATGCAATGTTTACTAAATAATATTATAATGATAACAAATACTAAAGAATTCAGGATTAAGAATAATGACTGACCCGGAAATTAAACAAAAATGTGTTTATTAAATCATAGCTGCATTCAAATGAAATGTAAACATAATAAAAAAATATATATAAAGTGTAATAAACACAGCTGAAGTTCTATTATTAGTATTAATATGCTAATAAGTTTTTATGCCATCTAAAAGCTGTTTTCACATATTTGGGATAATTACAGCTATTGCTATGGAGCATGACATTTTGCCGGATGTGAGGCACAATGAGCTAATTGTGTGCCCACACACACACACACACACACACACACACACACACACACACACACACACACGCCCACACGCCATTCCCATTTGCGTCATTACAAGATAAATAGTAATATGGCCAGAATAATTTGGCAGCCCACTGCTCCAAGTGTGTGCTCACTGTTTACGTGTGTGTGTGTGTGTGTGTGTGTGTGTGTGTGTGCTCACTTTGGATGGGTTAAATGC
>JAQMYF010000024.1:35000154-35018273 GCA_030014195.1 Neosilurus mollespiculum | reverse complement strand
CACTTTTCTTGCTATGGAATACCTTTTGTTTGGCTTTTTAAGCTTTAAGCAAAGAGTTTTTGGCATGGGAAAACACAAAACTTTGCAGTGTAAGGGATTTATAAACTGAGAACTAGAGCCGCTGGTGTACAGTGTATACTAAACTGGTGGTATTTGTTTTGCTTATGGACTGGCATTCACTGCAAATTTTTAGACTTGCATAAAAGTGAATAAAAGAGAAAATGTTTGTAATGGGTCAACTTCAGCAGGATTCCAAGCAATAGAATGGATCCATACCAACTCCCAAACAAGAATTTTTTAAATAACATACACTTCAGGATGGCACAGTGGAGTCATGGTTAGCATGTTTGCCTCAAGCAAGAAGATCCTTAGCTTGAGTCCCAGGCTCGATTCAATTCAATTCAATTCAGTTTTATTTGTGTAGTGCTTTTTACAATTGACCTTGTCACAAATCAGCTTTACACAGTAAAAGTAAATTAAAAAGGAATTTAAACATTTTTCTACAACCCCTACACATCCCTAATGAGCAAGCCCGTGGCAACAGTGGCAAGGAAAAACTCCCTCAGTGGACACGAGGGAGAAACCTTGAGAGGAACCAGGCTCAAGAGGGAAACCCATCCTCATTTGGGTGAAACCATAAAATCACAAACAAGAGAATTACGAATTAGAGAAACCTCATTACAATCCAACATGTAGTCTGGTTGGTTATATCACAACTGTAAGTCCTAAATAATTGTTGCAAAAGAGTCCAGCTTAGTTTTCACCAGCAGTGAAAAGTCATCTTCACTGTGTCTGAGTGTAGATCTAAGCCCATATTGATCTTCATCAGCAGGAGCGAGGGGCTTCCAAGATGAGAACTCCAGCCAGCATCAGCACACCAGGACAGACCACAGGACTCAGAAAACAGAAGGACCAGGAGGATGCCAGGATCACCGGCATCCAAGAAGCGGTATGTGTACATTGGCAGTAACACGGGTTGGCGGGTTGTTAGGTATGCTCATAATGGTGTAATAGTAAAAGGAGTTTATTAGTGCTGGGTGCAACATTATCTAGCGTATAGTGTAAAATTGACTTAAAGCATTCAGTAGCTTGATTGAGTTCCGTGGGGTCTGATGGTGATCCAATCATAGTGGATAATTCTGGAAAGTTATTAATAAACCTCTGTGCAGTAATTGATGTAAAAGTACGCTAAATGTGGTAACGTGATGAGGTGTATATATTAGTACTAAGATGCATTGTCAGTAAGATAAGATAATGATCTGAAATAGTTTCTGACTGTGGAACTGCGACTATATTTTCAATATTTAATCCAAAAGTTAGTATTAAATCTAGAGTGTGGCCGGCGTTATGAGTGGGTCCTGTTAAATTCTGATTTAACCCTACTGAATCTAGAATAGACACGAATGCTGTTCTTAAAGGATTATCTGGTTTATTATACCAACAAATAAAGCTTTATCTAAAGAAACAACCAGGTTTGAAATGAAGTCTGTAAATTCACATAGGTATTCGGAGTACGGCCCTGGGGATCTTTAAATAATAATTAAAGGAATCAGCTGCGTGGGCATATTTTTTCTGGGAACATATGTTATGTTAGTATATAGAATTTCAAATGCATTAAATTTATGTCCAGATTTTTGTATAACACCTAGATTATTAGTATAAATAACTGCGATGCCTCCTCCTCTGCCAGTTAGACGATGTTGGTGTATGTAACTGTAAGGACTTGCTTCATTTAATGCTACATACTTATTGGGTTTTATCCATGTTTCTGTTAAACACATTACACTAAACTCTTGATCAGTAATGATTTCATTAACAATAAGCGCTTTAGATGTAAGACATCTAACATTTAACAATCCTATTTTTAGATCAAAGGTGCTGGCTGTAGCTTCAGTATGATTTAAATTTATGTTAATAAGATTACTAAAACAAACACTCTGAGTGTTATTACATTTTTGTTTAGTTCGGGGAACAGACAATTTCTATAGCATTGAACCTGTCCTTGAGTGACGACTCTGTGCAGCTAGCAGATGCTGGGATTAGCCTGTTTGTCTGCTCTCTGGCCTTGCCTCTCGATAGTCACTGACTGACTATCCTGTTCTTAGACTACATGCTATGCTACAAGAAATGAGAGTGGCACCTTCCTGAGTAGGATGGATATCGTTCCACCCTATCATGCCAGGTTTACCTTCAAAAGTACTCCGATTATCTATAAAGCCCACTTCATTTTCGAAACACCACTTGGATATTCTGCAGTTCAGTGTCCATAGACGTATTGGGATGGGGTCAAAGCATATTACAGCATCGGACATTGCCTTCCCTAATTTCCACACCTCTATAAAGTTACTCTTAGTAACCTTTGACTGGCAAAGGCGTATATCATTAACTCCAGCATATATAACTATCTTAGAGAACCTGCTCTCACCTAAGAATCTACGATTACCTGCTATGTCTGGTGCTCTGGCTCCCGGGATACACATAACCAAAGTCAGAGAGCTAACTAGTGTATACCTATCACAGATAAATTTATCACTAATGACAGAGGGAGAATTACTAAACATCCAGCACTCAACACACTGAACAAGCTGGATGGTAGCCATGATACTAAAAACAAACCTTAGCTGGAAACTTGTGGATAGTAGCAGAATATTAGCAGGATGCTGTTGATTCCCTCTGTGTGCTGCTTTGAAGTGGAGAAAAATTGGGGTTCGAAGAAAGTTATAAATAATATAATTAAACTGCTCATAGAGAAAAATGGTAAAAACAGCGAAATTAATTTAAATCCCTGAAATCTGACGGAAAAAACTAGGTTAAAAAGACCGACAAGCGGTTGCCGGCACAAAATTCAAACCAGGAACTGACGTCACACTGTCACATTGCCTGAGCAGATCATCATGTCCAAAGACATGCACATTAAGCACACTGCCTGTTACAAATTGCCCCAAGGTATTCGTATGAATGGATGTTCATATTGGACTGGTTCAGAATCAGGATGTTCTGCATAGACTCGTCTTTGCCCAGTCAGCTGAGATAGGCTCCAGCCTTCCCGCGACCATAGTACAATCAAGAGGTACAGCAAATGAATGAATGAATCAAACATATAAAACAATATTAAACTTATTTATTGAGGAAAGCCAATGGAATCACAATCAGGTGTTTAGTGTGCACCCTGTTTGATTTAAAGAAAAGGGATCTATCAGACTTGTACTTGAATGAGTCATAATGTGCATCTGTCTGTGTCTCTAACTGTGTTCCAGCCACACTGAAAAGAAAAAAAATCTAACAGTTTAGGGGAAAACCCTCCTTATTTTTCTTACTGACAAATATGCCAGTCCATGAATTTCATAACTGCAGAGGCAAACCACAGAGCTGGTGTGTTTTATTCAAATGCTCTGGTCTCAGAAGTGGCATGAAGGCCAGAACATTAATCGGAACATACTGGTGTCCTGTATACTGGATATACTGACTACCTTTCTCTTTTCTATTGCTAATCATCACCTACAGCACCGTTACAGGGTCAGATTTTTCCACAACCTCCTCAAGTTCCATGTCCATCATTCATGTGTCCCATTGTTGGTTAGTGTGGAGGCGGAGGTAGGATTGAGCGCCAGTCTTTGAATGAAGAGAGAAGCCGGGGGAGGTAACTGGCAAAGGAGTCACACCTGTGATGGATTTTATTAACAAGTGTGTTCTCTGGTGCCAGAAACCACGAAAGCAGGAGAAAGCCAAGGGTAGAGGAGAAAGGGAACCATAGTTGGGTTCCAGAAGCATACTGTGTGTTTAGGTGTTTTCTGCAACACAGAGTGAGATTGTGAATACAGCCAAAAAAAGTGCATGTTCAAAGTGCAAGTTTATAAAGAAGAGTGAAAGAACAAGACTGTCTCCCTAATGTCTGATGTATTACAGTTAGAAAACCAGAGACAAAATGTTTCACTACATTGGACAGTGAGTTCTCAAACTAAACAAAGCCCAGTGTGGGATTCTCTCCATACATTTTCATAAAGTATTTCCACTGACTTAGTATCATTAGCATGAAGGAAGTGGACAGTGCACTGGCGTAGTGGTTGGCACTTCCAAATCAAAGTTGGACAAGACAAAGCACATGATAATGGACTTCAGGACATCTAAACAAACTGAGCACTCTGCCCTCTATATTGATGGAGAGGAGGTAGAGAGGGTGGAGTGCCTCAAGTTTCATGGAGTCCACATCTCTGCTGACTTCACCTGGACCACAAACATCTCTCACCAAGTGGGGAAGGCACAACAAAGGATGTACTTCCTCAGAAAGCTTCGACAAGCCCGCCTACCCCGACCCCTACTGGCAAACTTTTACTGCTCCGCCATCGAGAGCCTCCTGACCTACTGCTGTACAGTGTGGCTCAACAGCTATACTGCAGAGGACAGGAAGGCCCTGCAGCGGGTGGTGAGGATGGCAGAGCGGGTAATTGGAAATACACCTCCCCCCCCCATCAGTGACATTTATACTGGCAGACTTTGGAGGAGAGCCAGTGGAACCCCACACTCCCTGGACACCCCCTCTTCTCCCCTCTCCCCTCCGGAAAAAGGTACAGGACACTAAAGAACAAAAACTAAGAGACTCAATAACAGCTTTTACCCACAATTTATTAAACATGTAACCCCACCACCGTCACAGACCTTATTCAGACCTAGATCTTCCAGGACAGTTCAATATTACTCTTTAAGTGCAATACTCATGTTTAAGTGCAATACTCATGTTTAGAGCAGGTCTTGAACATCATATAATATTTTAGCATCATGCATCTTATGATTAAAAAGCTTTACCACTCAGCCTGTGTATAACATACACCTTTTATATATCATGCACTTTTATGTATCATTCCCTCTTTACTTGGGCATAACACTTAATAGAATGCTCTTTTTCAAAGTATATATAAGGAAGCTGAAAGGAAAGCTATCGAGTAGAAACTACTTAATTGGGAAGCTTGCTAAGTCCAGCTGGGGAGCTGACCCAAAGACCATCAAGACAACTGTGCTGGTTTTATGCTACTCAACTGCTGAGTACTGCACCCCAGTCTGGGCTCGATCTTGCCATGCCGCTAAAGTGGACGTGTAGCTAAATCACACGTGTCGCATCATTACAGGTAGCCCGAAGCCGACCCCTCTCTTATCAGTCTATTGCCTAGCTAGTATAGCCCCCCCCCCCTCTATTAGACGAGAAACATTACTAAAGTGTGAACAAGACAGATGACTGACAACCGACACCCATGGTCATCAGGAGGTGCAACCGAGACTGAAAACCCGCAAAAGCTTTGCAACAGTCACTGGCCTAGAGGGAGTAAAACTATCACAACACAGATTTAAAAAGTGGGTAGAGAGTGACCAAATACCACCACATGAGTCTCTCACACCTCTATCTGAGAGCCTCCCAAGTGGTACATCCTTCAGTAGGAAAGAATGTGCAACCTTAAACTGAGTGAGAGCCAGAGTGGGAAGAACTTACAACAACCTGCATCGTTGGGGGTTGGCCATCAGCGCTGCCTGTCCCTGTGGAGAACCCAAACAAACCATGGATCATATACTGAATGTAGCAATACATGAAGCAAATAACACCACCCTCCAGTGGCCCCAGTGGTGGATTGACAAGATATGATGATGTGTGCAGTTGGTTTGTTCTCCCCTGTTTGTATGGCTTTCCTCTGGATGCTTTAGATTTCTCCCATAGTCCATTCATTCTTGCACTCACACCAAGAGGAAATTTGGACCGCAAATTAGCTTAATATGCATGTCTGTGGACCACCAGATTGCTCTTGGGTGACTCCAGGTGCAAAAGTTCAATTAGCTCAATTTGTTCAATTTGTTCAATAGCTTGTGACCATCCATCTTCCACTTGATCCCATTCTAATGATTTTCACTGGCCAAGATGATCATCAACTCCTTCAAGTGTTACTCAGCAACTAAAGGATAACAAAAGGCATAGGATGATTGCATATTTACTTATATAAAGTACTTATTCACATAATCTGTAAAAACCAGCCTGAACATTATTGGGGGGCCTTTTCTACTTTTTTTTAGCTTTGGGAAAAGCCAATGTTTGACATATTGGTTTAAAGATGCTTTAAAAATATTTTATAGATAAATTTATCATGGCCAGCATGTGTAGAGAAATGCCACAAGCAAAACAGACCATTGTTTCTAGTCTTCACTGACTTGATAAAGGCTTTGGACAGTGTCTCCAGGCCTTTGCTATGGAAAATTCTTAAAAGGATTGGTCATACATCATAAAACCTCTGCATGAAGGTATGACTTCAAGTTCTAGTAGATAGGAAGCAAACTAACCCATTTAAGGTCAAATAGGGCATTACACAAGGTTGAGTGATTGTTCGCTCTTTATAACCCTCATTGTCATCATCATGCACATCTTTAGGAATTCAGCTCCTCCACAGATCAACATCACATAAAGAACCATATACCAGCTATTCAACCTCAGCAACATACACTTCATTATTTTTCTTTTATTATTATTGTTTTTATTTTTATTTATTTTTTTTTAAAGACCTGTCCTGTCCAGTATCATAGCAAGCCGAATAGCAGTCTGGTTGCTGTGTTGTGCCAAACAAATTTGGGAGTTTTATGGGTATATGGCTCCTCTTGATGATCTGACCGCGGTCACAGGGCACAGGCCCCGGCGAGCCAAGATCGGCAGCCACCGACCCCGCCAGGTCCTGGCCATCCGGGGCGATCACAGCAAAGGGCCCAGGGCCCCAAGGGCCCAGAGGCAACCACCCCTCCACAAGGCAGAGGGCCCGCACCACGCCCAGGAGAACCACGATGTCCAGCCGCACAGCCCGGAAACAAGGGCACCATCGACCCCCTCCCCCCACCCTCTACCTACTCCAACCTCCACCCCATGAACTCTCACTTCTTTAGATCAAGACAAAGAAAACACAACTGCTTGACTTCCAATACACCAATGACATTAGTGTCACATCACACACCAAAGAAGGACTACAGCATACCCTTAAAGCATTTAATAATATATAGTAATGGATGCAACTGGACATTTATCCTCAGAAAGACACACATTTTATACCAAATTCAGCATATTGTCAGCATAAGTCAGAACCTCTGGCAGTATTATTAGATGGTGCTCCTTTAGAAATCATTAATTGATTCCCATAATTGGGGAGCCATCTATTTTAGGAATTGATAGCAATGACCAGGTCCTACACTGTTGAGTCTGTGAAAGGACAGCTTTTGGGTGGCTAAGTTTGCCAAAAACGGAAACCTGTGGAAGGAACGACTCCTGGAGGTTGAATATTGACTACAGACAACATTCAAGGCAAGCAAAGAAAATGGAAAGAGAGGCAACAACTGAGTCACTCACTTACTCATGCATGTTATGTCCTATGGTGTTAATGGCAGTGATGAAGGTTCTCCACTGTTGCCTGCTGCTCAGCAGCTTCTTAAACATCCCCCAGGAATGGTTCCACTAACAACTGCATCAGGGGCCTCAAAATGACACAGATGTTTACTACATCAACAACATCCATTTTCTGTGGAGATTGCTGAGCATCCCAAAATTGGACTCATCTCCCATTTACAAATTCACTCCAATAAATAAAGCTGTGCTCAGTTCAAGGAAAAAACATCCTTAAGTTTTAAGTGGATAGACAAGCGGCTGAAATGAGCTTCCTTCGCAGGGGGGCAGGGCTCTCCCTTAGAGATAGGGTGAGAAGTTCTGTCATCCGGGAGGAGCTCGGAGTAGAACCGCTGCTCCTCCATGTTGAGAGGAGCCAGTTGAGGTGGCTCGGGCATCTGATTAGAATGCCTCCTGATCACCTCCCTGGTGTGGTGTTTTGGGCATGTCCAACCAGTAAGAGACCCCGGGGTCGACAAAGAACACCCTGGAGAGACTATGTCTCTTGGCTGGTCTGGGAACGCCTCAGCATCCCCCCAGAAGAGCTGGAGGAGGTGGCTGGGGAGAGGGATATCTCAGTGGATCTCACTGTTTAGACTGCTGCCCCTGTGACCCGACCCGATCAAGTGAAAGATGATGAAGATGAAGATGAAGACAAGCTGGCATGCCTCATAACAACTTTAATGTTAAGGTTCTGTGTTGGAATCTCACTGCTGACTAGGGACCTTTCTGTGTGGAGTTTGCATGGTCTCCTCATGTCACAATGCACCCACAGTCCACAGATATTTAAATTAGGTCAAGTAACTACCGGTACTCTATATTCCCCAAGTCTGAATGGTTGTTTGTATTTGTGTTAGCTCTGCAATATACTGGAAATTTGCTCAGTGACAAAATATCCCAATGAAGGAACAAAAGCTTCAGCTGGAAATAGTATACCATACTAAAGAGGTAATTCATTTTTTGTTAAACCCCTTGAAGTAAAGATGAAAATGAAGAGATCAGAGCAAAAAGGAGCTTCAGTCACATTTTGGTTACAAACATAATTATGGTACCAGGTAAGAGCAAAAACTAGCAGAAACATCGTCCAATTAAAATGCACAACTCGCTATGCCTCTAGTATGAAATGACCATCTCAGGTATCAGTGGGGTTATGTCCAGCAGGGATTTGTTTTTGTCAATTTGCTCCATTTCTGTGATTTAGCCTTTGTTTTGTTCTTACCACTTCAATTTACATGTTATTTTATGGAAGACTATTTTTCACAAATAACCATTTGAATATGGACCTTCCAGTGAATGAGGTATATAGAGCTTGTTTATTGTTTTTCTCTAGTCTGTTTATATCTGAGAGTGACTCAGAGTCTTCTTTTACACATGAGTGAGTGTCCAGATGGCCAAAGCACGCTGGAGGCTTTGCCTTAATTGGGACTGATTGAGAGATGCAAAAAGGTAAAATGCCATTAAACAGTCAGAGAGAGAATGAGAGAGAAAATTATCTCCTCATTAAAGCTCTAACCATGATTATGACAACTTTGTCTTCTACAGTGTAGCTATGAATGGAATGAAATAGGTTCTGTACTGAAGAACAGAGGTTATTTTTTTTTAAATGCATTAAAGAGAAGCGAGACCGACTTAAAATGATCAAGTAACACATGTACATCTCCCATGTGCTGAGGACACAGAACATAAACTAAGCTTTAGAATTACTGCCTACGATGATGCCATCATGGCAAAGAAATAACACACAACCTGGAATTTCTTCAGTCCAGCAATGAGCATCGCAGGGGTTTCAACTAAAGACCAACTAAAAATCACAATGAACAAGTGTTACAACCTGTTCTTAGCATTTTTACACACAAAAACACTCATATACACATTTAGTCCATGGAGCTACTGTATATTAACATATTCACAATGAATACTGTGTGAACAAGCTATAATTAGCTTAAAGGGAATCCAACATGAGTGCTTCTGGTAAATTTGGCTTGCTTATCTCTTCACAAAATGAGGGGACAGAAGGCAGGAAGCTTTCAAAGAGCTGAGATATGAACTCAGGATTGGAGGACAGGCATCCCTTCCCACTGATGTTATTTGGAGATTTTTTACATAATTTCAAATGTAACCTAACATTACATCTGTAGCATTATCTTTATCAATTACCTAGCACTTTCATGAACAAATGTAATTGGTCTTCCACGTCGTTGCACACTTTTAGTGCTATCTCTTTTATTGTAATAAAATACAGTTTGCCCATTGACATATGACCTGTTTATGTCTATATGCTTTTCTGCATAAGGCATAAAAATAGTGGCATAATGATGCTGTTAGAAGAAGTGCATTTCAAATCAGAATTTGGTAAAAAGAAAAAAGAAAGAAAAAGAGGTACAAGTGTCTGCATGTTACGCTCTTTCCACTCCCCATTGTAGCCTGGTGCCATGTAATTCAGAAGGTTGAAATGTACAGGTCCACTAGAGACAGAGGGAAGACACACACACACACACACACACACACACGCACACACGCACGCACGCACGCACGCACAAACAGTGGGGTGTGTATCGACCTGTTTGTGTTTGTGTCTTTAATAATTATAGAGTATTAAACTTCAAACAGTCCCTGAATCTCAGAGATCATCAGTCCACACCATGATGTCTGAACTTCACTAGCTTACAGGTTCTAAAAAAAGTTTAGAAAGTTCTTTATCTTCAAATGTAGCATTCAGGCTTTTTTTTTTTTAGATAAGTTCTTGCACACACACACACAAACACACACACACACACACACTTATCTTGGGGTGCCATCTCCATCAGGAGCAGTGTGTCAGAGTGATGAGATGTAATTACAGACTCGAGGCATCACTCGGCTGTCGGTGTGGATCAGGACAGTGATAAGGAGAGAGTAATAGAGCACCGAGATCCCCACACTGATCACCTTTAATAACATGTCAGAACAACCTGATATCTCACTAATCACACACACACACATACACACACACTTCAGATCCTTCGATCTCAAACCCTAATCACAAGTTCCACCGATGTTCTTTCTCTCGTGTTCTCCTTCACACTCTCTTTCTCTCTCACTCGCTCTTTCACATAATCACTCTCTCTCTCACTCTTTCTCCCCCTCTCTGTCACTTTCTCTTTCTCTCTCTCTCTCTTGTGTAGAAAATTTAGTTTTTCACTAGTGTCTAGACCACCACCCGAAACACACACCCTAAAAAATATCAGGGACAGAAAATACAGAATAGATTTTAGGAATAGAGAATAGTGCTTTTTACCTTCACTGCCTATTTGTTAAAGATAGAATAATAAAAAAGATTAATATAATGATTTATAAATGACAAAGAGAGTCTTGAATACCATTAATATATCAAAGCATGAATTGTGATAATTACATTAATCACTGGTTGCTGTTTGCTAATCACACTTCAGCAGCACCCTGAAAAGCACTTGATCCAGAACAGCCTTTAATTTTACGTGATTTTATTTCTATTGAGCTCGAATTTTCTAAAACCACCAGACATAAGGCTGAGTGCTCACCTGCTCGGCTACACCTTGAGAGCAACTTGAAGCTGTATGAAGAATGATCATTAACAGTTAAGAGTCAATGCATAATTAATAGCGATCTAAAAATATGTGTGTGTGTGTGTGTGTGTGTGTGTGTGTGTGTGTGTGTGTGTGTGTGTGTGTGAGTGTGATGGGGGTTGAGGGAACAGATTACCTACATTCTGCTAAATCCTATAACAACCCCCCAAATACACACACACACACACACACACATACACACACACACACACACTCACATCCTATAACAACCCCCAAACACACACACACACACACACACACACACATCCAATAATAATCCCCAAACATACACACACACACACACTCTCTCTCTCTCTCTCTCTCTCTCTCTCTCAAAAGGTTTTAAGAAAGTAAGTTAGCTTTAATAACACTGATATTAAGAGATAAGCTGATGTGCTGTTTGCTAAATGACTAGCTAGCTAAGCTAATAATGAGTAGTTCTGTAGTGATGTTAAACCTGATGTAAGGTTGCGTTGCAGTGAAAATTTGCATATTAATGGTGTCGGTAGAATTTATAAAATAATTATTATTTTATTATCCCTTCTGATATTTTAATAGGGATACTTTAGAAAGTTCTACTTACTCACTCACTGAACCGCTTAATCCTACTACTAGGGTGTGGGAAGGCTGATGCCTATCTTACCCGACACTGGGGGAAGGAAGGGTACACCCTGAAGAGCTCGACAGACCATCGCAGGGCACACACACACACACACACACACACACACACACACACACACACACAATCAATCACACTCACATCCACACCTAGGGGTAGTTTGGACCAGCCAATTAGCCAAATCTGCATGTCTTTTGACTATGGGAGGAAACCGGAGTGCCTGGAGGAAACCCCCGCAAGCACAGGGAGATCACGCAAACTCCACACAAAAACGCTCTCACTGACCCAGAGACTCGAGCCCAGGACCTTGTTGCTGTGAGGTGGACGTGCTAACAATTACGCCACTGTGACACCCCAGAAGGCTCTACACCAATTACATTTAATGAACTAAAATCAGACTTTGTTTAACTGAAAATCATTTTGTTACCAGTTTAAACTGTTTCTGCTTTTCAAACACCAACAAACTTCAACAAATTCTTAAAAAAAAAAAAGTTCTGTCTTGTGATCTTCAATTATCTGTTCATTCTGAGCAGCTGCACATGGAGTTACTAAAGAAGCACACACACGCACAGCTGTAAATCCAGATGTGCAGGATCAGTAATACTGCTGTCGATCAACAGCCAGCCACATCTGGACCACAGACAGGCTGCGTCTGCACTACACTTCCCATGAGGCTTTGTGCTTTTGGGCCACACATTAGCTATTGATCTATGAGAAGTGGGACAGATGGGGACACAGAAAAGTGATGATATCTGTGTGTTTTACAAGTATCTTGCAGGGATAAAGAAAAAGGATTTCCATGGCAACATGAATTTGGGTTTATGCCACACTGCACCAATCGATCCAGAATGCAACAAATTATTATTTTCTACTTCATTCTTTCTAAATGACTTTCTGACTCACATCAGGAAATAAAAAGGCACTTGAGAGAGAAAAAAAAGAAAGAAAAAAGAACACTTTTTTGTGGAAAAAAACAATAGTCTGGAGCTGGAATGAAAGGTTCTAAAAGTTTTAATCTCATCACTCATCACTACACATCATTACACTCATCACCACACTAATCACTGAATTCATCACTACACTCATCACTGCACTCATCACTACACATATCACCACACTCATCACTACACTCATCACTGCACACATCACTGCACACATCACTGCACTCATCACTGCACTCATCACCACACTTATCACTGCATTTATTACTACGCTCATCACTGCACACATCACCACTTATCACTGCACTCATCACCACACACATCACCACACTCATCACTACACACATCACTACACACATCACCACACTCATCACTGCACCCATCACTGCACACATCACTGCACTCATCATTACACTCATCACTACACACATCACCACACTCATCACTGCACACATCACTGCACTCATCATTACACTCATCACTGCACACATCACCCCACTCATCACTGCACACATCATTACACTCATCACTACACTCATCACTGCACACATCACTGCATACATCACTGCACTCATCACTACTCTCATCACTACACTCATCACCACACTTATCACTGCATTCATTACTACGCTCATCACTGCACACATCACCACTCATCACTACACTCATCACTACACACATCACCACACTCATCACTACACACATCACTACACACATCACCACACTCATCACTGCACCCATCAATGCACACATCACTGCACTCATCATTACACTCATCACTACACACATCACCACACTCATCACTATACACATCACTACACACATCACCACAGTCATCACTGCACTCATCACCACACTCATCACTACACACATCACCACACTCATCACTACACACATCACCACACTCATCACTGCATACGTCACTGAATTCCTCACTACACTCATCACTGCACTCATCACTGCACCCATCACTGCACTATTCACCACACTCATCACTACACACATCACCACACTCATCACCGCACTCATCACCGCACTCATCACTGCACACATCACTGCATACATCACTGAACACATCACTACACTCTTCACTGCACTCATCACTACACTCATCACTACATTCATCACTACACTTGTCATTACACACATTACTACACTTATCACGACACTCATCACTGCACTCATCACTACACTCATCATTACACGCGTCATTACACTTATCACAACACTCAACACTACACTCATCACCACACTCAACACTAAAGTCAACACTACACTTATTACTACACTCTTCATTATACACATCAATACACTAGTCATCACACACACATCACCACACAGGTCACTACACATCATTACACTCATCACTACACACCTTACAACATGTCACCAAACATATCACCACAGTCAACACTACACTCATCACCACACTCAACACTACACTCATCACTACACTCCACTGTACACACCACTGCACAAATAATTAGTCACTCCACTAGTTTCACTACACACAGGAATACACATTTCACCACAATCAACACTGCACAACTCAAGAAACTTGCCACCACACTCATTACTACCCTCATCATGTCACTACACACATTACCACACTTGTCACCACACCTGTCGCCACACGTCACTACACACATTACTACAGATTACTACATTTGTTACCACACACCTAAAATACACTCATTACTATACACACCTCTGCACACATAACTACACTAGTCACTACACTCATCACAACAATGATCACTACACACATCAATTCAGTCATCACCACCTAAGAGCAAATGATGATGCTCTTTAAAATAACATACAAGGTTATTTATGATGAAACCAGTGATTAAGTTCCTGGTTCCTCAGGCTCATGAACAAGGTCCAGCAAGACCAGGTGATGTCATCGAAGACAAAGTCAGGTATCAGGGGAACATTTTGTTTCATACAGATGGAGTTGTTTTTAATAAGGGGATGTATTTAAAGGTAGAAAATCCCTTACATTAAAACAACCTCTACACTAAAGTGTTCAAGAGATTCTTTCACAATCTGTACAATACAGTGCTTAGAATCCACAGGGTTAGTGGTGAGCACTCTCAACACTGACAGATGAGATACACTGAGGTTCCCAACAGTTTTGGCAAAATGACCAACCCCAAGTTGATATTATAAAATTTCTGCAACCCTATTCCATTACTAGTGTATATTTCATATCGTACTGTCACATTACTGTCTAGAATAGGAATGTGATTTGACATAAGGCTGGAATTTGAGACAGCACTAGCAGACAAAGCTATTGCTAAGTGTCAGGAAATTCTGACATTCAGATGATTAAAATAGCATCATTTTCCCTTTATTAAAATATAGCTTGTTCCTCCCGCTAACTCTTTCCAAATCTCACAAAATCCATTTGATAGTCATATCATTCTTTGCATGACTGCATAATTAATATTCTATAACAGCAGCTGTGACAGTATAAAATCGTAACATTGCTTATTTTATTATAACAGCTCATTCACATTATACTCCACGAAACATCTGGAATCTTAATGTAACAGAGAAGGAGTCTCCGCTGTCAGTGCTTTGTAACAGCTGAATGTATAGCAGTTTCTAGGTTTCTGCGTTCTTTGATTCATTAAATGCATGAGTGCCCTGCGATGGTCTGGCAAGCTGTTCAGGGTGTACCCTGTCTTCACCCAATGTCGGCTGATATGGGCTCTAGCCTCCTCGCAACTCTAATAGAATTAAGCAGTTTGGCAGATGAGATGAATACAAGAGTCATTGAAGTCTTTATAGCTACTATAACTTTAGCCTCTTCATCACACCAAGTCCATGAGGACCACTGTGTGTCCCGAGCATTTTGATAGGACTGCGGGGGGTGGGGTCAAAATGAAAAGATATGCAGTTTTAATGTTCACACTACATCCTTACTACGCCCATCCCAAGGTCTCACTGCATCTAACATGTTCTCACTGATTTATTACCACACATGAGCACAGCCGACTCTGGACGAAGCTAAAATACACCCTGAACAGCTAGCCAATCCAACACGCCAGCAACCACTTACGCTCACACCTAGGTGCAATTTGGAACAGCCAATTTGCCTGATGTGCATGTCCATGTTCAACTGTAGAATGGAACCAGAGTACCCGAAGGAAACCCATGCAAGCACACGAAGAACATGCAAACTCTACACTGAAACGCCCTCGTCGACAAGCCTGGGACTTGAACCCAGGATGTTCTTGCTGTTAGACAGACGTGCTAACCACTATGCCACCGTGCCTCCATACTATGACCAATCAGGTTATACTATGCACTAAAACGTTCTCTCGGCGTCAGTGCAGTCCTTATAGATGCTGCAGCATGTGCTGCTCTTTAGCTTCATTCTGCAAGATTTCCTTTATCCACATTTACATTCAACAAGTCTGCGCCATGTTTGTACTACATCAATAAAGCCCTCACTAGGTTTTAGTTACCTTGTTACTGTGTCAATGCAGTCATTACTATGTCCTCATTAAGATTTTTCTGCTTCCTGATTCGACCGCGTCCACACTATGTTTTTTAACATGTCCAAAGTTTGACCCCGTCCTCCATCTCTACGTCCTTATCAACTACTGCGGTCCTACTATGTTGTACAAGTTCATGTGGCTGAGTGTGATGGAGGTTTTAGTCAGAGCAGGAACTAACTTGCACAGCAGTAACTGTAACTATTCATGGGTAAAATGATGATGCTCTTTAGTCTGTGTGGGACAAGAAGAATTAAAGAGCACTGGTACTGGTCATCCTTGCAGCATAATTTGTGAGTAATGTAAATGACATATAAAAAGCACTATTCTGGGCAATCAGCGGGGGCTAAACCAATGCGGTAAAAAACTCATTTTTTCCCCCCGGAAGTAACGTGAACTTGTTGGGCCGGGTTCTCCAGCGCAAGTAAACAAGCAGCGACATTTATGGTGATAAAACTCCCCGCATACTAAAGGCTCCTAACTTTTACTGGTTCCTTTTGGCGAGGTGCTGCTCCCGTCCGTTGTCATCCTTTGACTTTTTATGAAGGAATTCCACAGGAACAGTGTCCGGTTTTAGACGTAAAAGCTTGGGCTTTGTGCCAAGTAGTTCTGCCTGAAGGTCACGCTGATAGCAGGTCGGCTTGAAATGGTCTTCACTGAATACTGCATTGCGTCCGAAAGGAAACGTTTTCAGAGTACCGCCCGTGCCAATGTTGCGTTATGTTTTCTGCAATTTCTGCGCTTGTTGTTTGTGCAGCTGTTTGCTTTGCACGCTGCCATTTTTCTGGTGACACACAGCTCAGCACTGGTCAATAATGTGTGATCTTAGACTGGCAGCCCAGCCAATAGGACAAAACAACATATTCACATCCCTTCCAGGGCTGGAACAGCCAATGAAGAAGGCAACATGTCGCTTCACATGCCTGACAGAATCTCTGATGTCATATGTGATCGTTTTAAAGAGCTAGTAATACAAATTTACCGCAAGTACCCTTTAAACACTTGAGGACATCTTATTACAGGAAAATAATCAACAATAAAACCTCAACAGAGTCGATTATCATTTAATTGAAATGAACTATCTGTTGATTCTGTCCCTTGTCTAAAAGTATTTTTTTCCTGTTCCCTTTTTTCGTCTCTATAATGGTGAAGTCTAATAACTTATTATTCTGCACACACGATTTCATTTCGGCGCTGAGCAGAAAAGCCAATTATCAGCTTGACCACAGGGACTCGGGGAAAATCGAGCTAAAGAGGCTAAACAGAACATTATGGGGAGAACGGACAGGAGGGCAGGATCCAGAGCAAATAGTAAAATACTTAGCAAAGTTTTTATACCATTAAAAACAAACTTTTCAATTATTATATGAAGAGGAGTAGTGAGGACTTCATGGGTAAGGAATTCACTTTTGAAAGCTGTTGCATGAATCTCATTGGACTGTGAGGAAAGCAAAGGATTTAAGATTGGATTTTACACACCACAGGATGATCTGAGAAGATAATCGCTTAATCGTGTAATCATTGTGCAGTGGTGATGAGCTCCACGTCTAACACCGTATTTAATTCTGCACCAGCTGAAGGCTAAGTCACACCAGATCCATCACATCAAGACTCAAGACCAATTCAAATTCATTCAAATGAGCGTTTAAATCCACACCGACTGCATTATAAACACGCTGAACTTGATCTAGACAGACGTCACGATAATGTGATGTTTTGCTGAGACTCCAAGAGTTTCTACTACAGCTGTAATGAAAACGAAAGCAGAAAAATCCCAACAAGACTTTATTTTAACTAGTTAGCATCATGTGGGTGGCACAGCGGCATAGTGGTTTGCCTATCCGCCTCACTGCAAGAAGGTCCTGGGTTCGAGTCCCAGGTCCAGAGAGGGCGTTCCTGCAAGAATTTGCACTATATTCTATATATTTTAAACAGTTTTTGTCGTTTTGCAGTTTTGCCATTTTCCACCATACTGTTATACTGTCCTACATTCACATTTACATTTACAGTATTTGGCGGACGCTCTTATCCAGAGCGACTTACAATTATCATTTTTATACAACTGAGCAA
>JAQMYF010000024.1:34910943-34926850 GCA_030014195.1 Neosilurus mollespiculum | reverse complement strand
CATTTTGATGTTTGAATGGTCTTAATAGCTGAAAGTATGAATGAATGGTGAAGAGTTGAATATGTGTGAAAAAGTGTGAAAATGTGAAAAATTTGAACATTCCGTCAATGCATTTCATTGGGAAAAAAAATCCTGAAAAACGCTGAATATTTCGGAAAGTTTGAATGTTAGGAATGAGAAAAATAGACGCCGGAATGTCCTAATTGAACGTTTTAATGTTTGAATGATGTTTCTACGATGAAAAATGTGGAAAAGAAAAACGCAATGGAATAATAATAATAATAATAATAATAATAATAATAATAATAATAATAAAAAAGAATCTGTCCATAGAATAACATAGCTTTGAATGCTTTCAGCATTCACACCAATAACTTTATATCACAGGAACGGTATATAATCAACTATATTGCAGTTTTCCCCATTAACTTAATTATTGCTTAAAATGATTATACTGTGCTTTCATCACGTTTGAATATTATCATTTTTTATTTATAATAACTTTTTGAACCCCAGCTTTTAAGTGGTATAAATTAGGACCATGTCCTTACATATGTATGCCGTTATGGCTTGTGTAACTTTGTTCCATCATCTATATATCTTGTCATATCAACTCTGATATGTACGTTTGGAGTTTAACTAGTCTTAAAATTTGCCAAGTGTTTTTCTGCTCAAAAAAAAAAAAAAAAAAGGCCAAAAAGATTAATGGGCCAAACTTTAGGTTTAATTATTCTAAAACCCTTCATCATAATCTTATAAATATATTCCAGATTTACCAAGCAGATTTCAAATTAATATCTTAAATAGCCTTTGAATGAGAGCAAAATTAAATCACAAATATTACAATTTCTGGACATCTGTGTCTGCCATGACACAACATGTCAGGTGTCAGGAGCAGTGCTGCAACAGGTGTTTCACCTGTCAATCAAGTGTCATCTGGGAATATAGTCTGGCTCTGCTGACCTAGTTTAGAAAATAACAGTGTAGCAGTGCTAGTTTAGTTGCAGGTTTGCAGAATCAAGATGGTTCTCTCAAGTGGGGATAAGGAGTTAATTGTGACATATTTTACTGAAAAGGGGTGGAGAGGGTCCAAGATAGTCCGAGAATTTCTGGGAAAAAACTGGAGCAAGTGATCTGTTAAAAATTTTATCAGAAAACTTGAGAAAAAGGGGTCTACAGACAAAAAGTTGGGGAGTGGATGGCCAAGGACAGCGTTTATGACATTACATAGCACTATATTCCAGTATTGTAATTTTGAAGACTCAATTTTGATTTTGCTCTTATTCAAAGGCTATTTAAGATATTAATTTGATATTTGCAGGAGTTTGTAAGAACATCTGCTTGATTAATTCAGAACATTTTTATAAGATCATAGCCAAGGGTTTCAGAATTATTAAACGTTAAATTTTTTGTTTTAAAAAGTGGACATGGTATTGAGGCAAGTGTGAATACAAATGTAAAAAAAACCCAGTTAAACATTTTTTTTCCCTCACAATAATATAATTATATGCTAATTATATAAATATGGTTTCCGGGATCATGACTGTGGGCTCCAATATGTTTATTCATTTTAGCATGATGAATGAACTTTTAGTGTTCAGCTTTTTGTGGTCTGTTCATCACCCTAGGTTTACACTGGGGCATGATATCCGCGATCTCTACATTTCAAAAAAGCGAGGAGCTCGACAACTTGTGACTGTGCTTGGAGCACAGTCGGGGTATAAAAAAGAGGCAGCTCTCATCCAAAGGATGAAACTTGAAGGAATTGTGTTGCCAAGTTCATCAAGATCCCCTTTGATGGGTGCATCAAGGTCTGTTATGCTCTCTTAAGAGCTGTTAAGGTTTGTTAAGCTCTACTGCACTCTTCAGCACTTCCCACGTTCTATCAAGTTTGTCGCCAAATCGTAATACGTACAGCAGAATAATCAGTGCGATCACCATGATTCCATCAAGTTCCCGCAAGATCAATACAAATTCACCAAGTTCCCTCAAGATCATCACAATTCAATCCCACAACCCCCACACGCATCACGATTCTCTCAAATTCACTGCATAATGTTTAAATAAAGTAAGAATGAAACCATCCAGAGGTTCTGAGTGGTGAGGCCATGAGAAATTGTGTGTTGAAACTTAAATGTGAGTCTTCCAGGAACTAATTACCACCTAAGAGAGAACACAACCAGAGTAATGAAAAAGTTGAGACTAACCCTGGAGACTCCTTCCATAAATAGTATATGAAGAGTTTGTTTTCAAAAACAGTTAAGTCCAATTGTTTTAATTATGAGAAAAACTATTTAAGTAGCTATAAAAAAAATTTTTTTCAGTACCTTTCAAAAAAGATTTTTTTCAGTTATTTTAAAATAAACCTATTGAAAAAGTTGTTTTTCCTCATAATTAAAACAATTGGACTTATCTGGGGTTTTTTTTAAACAAAATCTTCATATAAACATCTTACAGAAAAATTCACTCTATCAATGATTAGTATATACTACATAAGAATGGCCCAATCTGATTGGTCCACTATCTAAGAATCATGATTAATTATTCGGAGTGGATAATGCTTCACTGAAATTGGCAGATACACACTCGAGGTTTGTGGATACTGTAATTGAAATTCAGAAATTCAACAAAATGTCATCCCAGAAGACTTTATTTAAACTTTGAATGTGTTTCCAAAGATACCAGTGTAAACAAACTCCTACTACTGCTAAGTACATTTCTGTCCAATTTTGGTTCGACAACAAGGCGAAAATGGAAAAGAAATTCAAGATTCAGAAAACAAGGGTTTAAGGAAATGTTAATTAAATGAAAAGGCACTGCAGAGTTTAGAGCTCACTTAGATATGAACCATACAACACCTGCTTTCTGTCACAGACAGTCTAAAATTCACTGAAGCTAATAAAGCACTACACTCATTTTTAAAAGCATTAAAGGGAATCTGTGGTGAATTTGCATTATTAACTCTTTAAAACAATCACGTATTTCATTAGCAATTCCATCAGGCAATGTCAGTCCTTTTCCCTTGTCAAGTATGTGCGAGTACTTCCACACTACTATTACTACTAGGCATGCGCAGTGACATGTTGGCTATTGGCTGGGCTGCATGCAGCAGACACCAGTCTAAGATAACACATTATCGGCCAGTGCTGAGCTGTGTCGCCAGAAAAATGGCAGAGAGCAAAGCATACAGCTTCACAAATAACAAGCGCAGAAATCCTGGAAAAAAACATAACATCAGCAGATGCCATACTCTGAAACGTTTCCTTTCGGATGCAATTCAGTAGTCTGTGAAGACCACTTCAAGCCAACCTGCTATCGGCGGGACCTCCAGCCACTACTTGGCACCAGTGGCAGGCCGTGTATTTGGTACCTGGGCCTTCAGTGGGAACTTAACGGACTTAATTCACCTCATAACGTATAACATAAGTGATAGAACCACTATCACGTCACAATTATATAAACCATCAATAATATACAAAAACACAATATAACAAGGCCTGGAATTACAGAGAGAGAGGCATTTTGCGTATTGAGGGTGAATAACATTACTAAAGCAAGAAACCCAGTTAACCCTTTATCTCCGAATGCATTGTCGCCGATACGCCTGAGTTACATTTCTGCTGATAACTCTGAGCATTATGTAACTTCCACAAACGATCACCGGTGGAAGCTGTCAGTACATTTGGTGCTCGGCCAAATGTAACACGCATAAATGTAATGGCTCGGTGATAAAGGGTTCAGACAGCTCCAAACCTCTACATTACAACATCATCTGGAGTAGTTCAAAATCAGTATTTATCTAATAACATGACAAAATCATAAATACATACAAAAACATACCAGAGATGCTGATTATTTATAGACAAAATCCATCCTCCTTTCTTTTACCAACCAATCAGAGGACAGAAAAATACTGACATTATTGTGGGCCAGCTAGATGGCTCTGTAAGGCGAATTTGAAATGTGATTGGTTAAAGAAACAGCCCCACCGCTAATATAGTTTAAGTGACATCGGCCAGCATTACTGATTCTGAAGGCCCTGGGCAGATTGGATTGACATGGCAGCACATAGAGGCTGGAATCTGATTGGACAAAATCCTCTAACATCCACATACATGTACTGGAACCAGTGCAGCCAAGAGACACTCTACGAAATGAGGAGAATAGACTATTGGGAATAAATTAATACAACTTCATGGAACAAATACTAGAATTTAAGTTGTAAATGTAAAGGTCAGTGCTTCTGATAGTGTTTGGGCCAGCAGAGAAGGCCTAGGTTCAATCCCCAATACCACCAGGCTGCCACTGTTCGGACCTTGAGCAAGGCCCTTAACCCTCAATTGATTAGTTGTATAAAAATGATAAATGTGAGTATCTCTGGATAAATGCCATAAATGTAAACCAGCACGGAATGTGCCTGGGTGTAAACTCTGTTTCTGGCCAAATTTCACTTGTGCTAAGAAAGAATTTAAACTGCATTAATAAAATAAGTTGAAAATTTATTTCCTCTATCTGTTATTCCATTTCCTATCTCCACTAAACTTGTTATCTGGTGATTCTATTCAGGTTTAATACTAGTGTACAAAAAAAAAACAAAGTGAAAAAACATGACACGTTATCAAAGTAGAAACATCATAAAGCATAAAACAAAATCATTGGGAAATAATGGCAAGCGGATCACTCTGTCGTCTCCAGGGTCATTATTTCTCTCATATTCTATCTGGGCGTAATCACTTCCAGGAAAATCTGATGTGTTATTGAATCATTTTCTCCATCGACAAATCGGTGCGTAGGCGCAATTATGGTTTCCACCCCCTCAGGACATTACACATCTCCCTGACTCTCTCATCTCGCTCTCTTCTTCTTCTTCTTCTTCCTCTTCTTCGTCTCTTATAAGCACACACATAGAGGATCATCAGACGATTTCTTCTGGAAAGAAACTGAAATGTCTTAACAGCGTTTTACGTTTGATTAACGTCCAGAGGAACTGAAATCAAGACAGTAGTTCTGCTAGAAGTTTCTTGAATACAGAATATAAAACTAGGTTCTTTAATCAGAAAAGATTTTCTAAAGTCCAGGAAGTAGGTCTACGGTCTAAAAGGAAGTTCTAGCATACAGAAAGAAAGTAATTCTAGAATCAACAAGAAGTCCGGGAGTAATAGCCAGGTAAAATTAAAATCCAGCAAGAGATGTTCTTTAATCCAAAAATTTGCTCGAGAACCCAGAAGGTAGTTCATAAACCAAGAACTAGAATAAAAAATAAAGTTATTCAATCTCTGAAGACGTTTCAGAGTCTAGAAACTTGGTCAATAATCCGAGAGAACTTTGTAGAATACAGAAGATCCTCTGAAATCCGGACAGAAGTTCTAGAACCCATAAGGAAGACTTAACATCCATCTAGATGTTCTAGAATCCTAAAAGTAGTAGAAATCCCAAAAGAAGTTTTAATGTGTAAAAATATGTTAGGAAATACAGAAAGTAATTCTCCAATCCAGTCAGTATTAAAATCCACCAGAGAGAAATTTTATAATCGAAAAATTATTTATATGAAACAGAACGAGGTTCTATATCCCAGGAGGTAGTTCTACTATCCATACAGAATGAAAATCCACTGGTTAGAAAATTCGCCTAATAGGTTCCTGGGTTGTGTGTGTTGCCCTGTGATGGTCTGGTGAGCTGTTCAAGGTGTACCCCCCCCCTTCAACCAGTGTTGACTGAGATAGGCTCCAGTTGCGTGAATTAATGAATGAGAAATATTCTATAATAAAAGAATTATTTCTAAAACCCAGAAGAGATTAAAGAATCAAGGGTATAATAGTCGTGACAGCAACTAAAACTAAAGGTTTATTTACAACAGAACTGTTTGTGAGGCACAACTTATCTTCATTGTTTTTTGCTGCTCTAGAAATGTCAGTGTTGCACAGGCAGCCCTAACACATCTGTGCAGCTTTTCCTTTTAAAGATTTATTTTTTGTAACTGTTTATACTTTGCTAACATTAGCAGTGTTTGTGAAGCATGACGCTGCTGTTGCGTTCTTGAATCTCGAATATCGTGCTTGTATATATAGTGCAGGGAAGTTTTCTGTCACCACAGGCTTCATTAATAGGGATGAACTGGATTTATACAGAAGTGTTTAAATCACAAATATAATCCGGGCGGCATGGTGGTGTAATGATTAGCACGTTCGCCTCATAGCAAGAAGGTTGTGAGTTCTTGCGCTTGCGTGGGTTTCCTCCAGGTACACCGGTTTCCTACCATAGTTCAAAGACATGTACATTAGGCTAGTTGGCGTTTTCAAATTCAAAATCCTAGGTGTGAGTGTAAATATGTGATATGTGATAGTCTGGCAAGCTGTTCAGGGTGTACCCCACCATCTAGGTACTCTGGTTTCCTCCCACAGTCCTAAGACATGCATATTATGATAATTGGCTGGTCCAAATTTAGCCTAGGTATAGATGTAAGTATGAATAGTTCTGAGTGTGTTTTGCACTGTGATGGTTTGGCGAGCTGTTCGGGGTATGACCCTAATAGTAGAAGTGAGTGAATAGGGAGAAAGAATAGAGTGAGTGAGTTTCGCCAATGTCTCATTTACTGTATAAAGTCTGATTAAAACAGCAGTTCTGCAATATAGAAGGAAATTACAGAGAATTTGTGGGTAGATTCTGGGTTTCAGAGTTCTAAGGTTCTCGGGGCAGTGGTGGCTCAGTGTTTGAGGCTGATCTGCTACTGATCAGTCGGTCAGGGGTTAAAGTCCCAGTACCTACAAGCTGCCACTGATGGGTCCTTGAGCATGGCCCTTAACTCTCAATAATGTATAAAAATAATGTAAAAATGTAAGACCCTCTCTAAAAGACTCTCTCTAAAAGGGTGTCTGCCAAACACTATAACTACAGGTTCCTAGAACATATAGAAATGGTTAGCACTGTGGTGAAGTGGTTAACACGCTCACTTTACAGCAGTCTGAGTCTATATTGCCCATAGGTGCAAATTTGAGTGTAATTGGATGTTTGTACTGGGAAACAGCTTCTACAAACCACTCCAGGTGAAAACATACACTACATCTACCATGAACATGGCTGGATGCACCAGTTGGTAAGGAGTGGTACAGATAGACTAGCATCATGTTATGGTGTAAATTAGCATTTATTTTGTTAAAAAAAAAAAATTTATTTAAGCAAGCACAAAAAGCAAGAAACATTATCCAGACCTTCTAAATCAGTTTTTAATCTCATCTTCAGTCCTTGGACAGTAGCTGGTGTAATGCTAACACTCAATCTAACCCTCAGTTAATGAAGCTTTTTCAGATGTTTGAGAGTTTTGTATTGTGTTTTCAGCGTGATGGCAGTATCGGCATGTGACTAGTACACACACACACACACACACACACACACACACACACACACACACACACACACACACACACTGCACAATAACACACAGCCTTTAACTGCCTGATGGGATATCACTGAGCGCCTGACTCTAACTGTGAAGAAATCTCATCAAAGCACAAGCTCCGAGTCTCAGACTGACATTGACGAACAGTGAGACGGAGATGTCGTGTCACATTAAACCCATGATGCAGCATACTGTGTGAGACGAAACACTTTGAGGGCTTTTGTTTAGAAATTCAGACTCTGATTAGAATTTGTCTGAAGATCTAAAACAGCTTTTCCCGCAAAGCTCCATTTCAGAAGAGTGCATTATTCAGTAATGGAGCTTTATAGATAAGACTTCAATTTGTAGAATCTAAAGGCTTCTTACAGAGTCATATTTCATTTCAACACACTTCTGTGTGTGTGAGTGTGTGTATGAGATACTTAAACTGCATAAGTTTTATTTTGACACTTGAAAGTGTTTTTTGTCCAAATCTGTGGTTAGAACACATCAAAAATAGCTAATGAGGCTCTGAGACAAAAAAATCACTCACTTACTTACTCATTTGCTGAACCAGGATCACGGGGAAGCCTATCTCAGCCAACTCTGGAAAAATGAGATTGACACACTGAACAGCTCGCCAGACCATCGCAAGGCAATACACATACACACAACCATTCAGACTCATACTCACACCTAAGGGTAATTTGGAACATCCAATTAGCCTAATGTGGATGTCTTTGGGTCTTTGGACTGTGGGAGGAAACTGGAGTATCTGGAGGAAACCCACTCAAGCATAGGAATAAGTCCACACAGAATGGCCAATGCTGGGACTCAAACCCAGGACCTTCTCGCAGTGAGGTGGACCTGCTAACCAAAACAGTCACCAATAAAACAAAAACAAACAAACCAAGATTTGGACTGAATGATGGAGACCATCCCAGCTGACACCGGGCAAAGGCGGGACACACATTGAGCAGCTCACCAGATTATTGCAGGGTAACAGACACACAACCATTCACACTCACATCCACACCTAGGGGTAATTCAGAACAGTCAACCAGCCTGATGTGTATATCTTTGGAATGTGGGAGGAAACCGGAGTACCTGGAGGAAGCCCATGTAAGCATGGGAGAACATACAAACTCCACCCAGAAATGCCCGTGCGTGAGACTCAAACCCAGGAACTTCTTACTTGAGGCTTTAAGTTCTATCCTGGATTTCTTCTCTACTGGTAAGGTAGGAATCTGACATTTGTAATACTATCTAATTGACTCAATTGGACCTAGTTGTTGTCACTAGTATTTTTAAGTATCAGGATTCTTAGCTGGTTCTGTAGTGTTATTCAGGTGCATAATCAGCAGTAGTTTCGGGCTTCCCTAAGGTGTGATTTGGGGGCAGGATCCAGAAAGTATATACTGAAGGTAGCAGTTAGCAAAACAGATCACTTTCTAAAAACAGGTAGTATGAATAATGTGGTAATTTAAAAATGCCTTTGTTGAATTAGGGCTATCAGGTTTACGGTCTTACATAAACCAGATTGCAGTCATGTGCCTTAACCCTATTACTGTTCTCACATCTCCTAGACCCATAAGATCTCACACATATGCTAGAGGTTGTACTCTCAGCAACCTTATCTACCCTCCACTGCTGTCCCAGTCTCAAACAAGTGTGGCAGGTGGGCTCTGGAACTGCCAATCTGCTGTAAAGAAGGCTGATTTCACCTCTGCCATTGTTTCTCACCATTGTCTTGACTTTCTGGCACTAAATGAAACCTAGATTTCCCCACACAACTCTGCTACACCAGCAGCTCTTTCCTCTATTTATGCTTTCTCTCATACTCCACGAGTACCTGGGAGAGGCGGTTGCACAGGTCTGCTCCTGTCTCTCTATTTGCATCTATGGATCTCCTTTGCCCACTATCTACCAAAGTCAAGAAGACTTCTTGCCCTGCTCCTTGGCTCTCGGAGGTTCTGCGAAGCAATCATAGTCAATTTACAGCAGCTAAGAGAAAGTGGAAGAAATAAACTTGAATCAGATCTGGCTTTCAACCATAGTCTCCTATCCACATTTTTATCTGATGTAACTTCTGCTAAGATCGCCTTCTACATGAAAAGTTGGATGCTGCTGCACAAGATCCACACTAACTCCACAACATCTTTTCATCTTTACTCAATCCACCTGCTCCTCCTGGCCCATCCTCCCTGACTGCTGAAGACTTTGCCAAATTCTTCGATGGGAAGATTAAACAAATCTTTCAGACATTTACTCCCACCCCAACTCCTATACAACACAGCATAGATTCCACTTTCCCTTCCCTGTCAGTTTTCCAATCTTACAACTGAACAGACCCAGCACGTCATCTCATCAAGCAATCCTACCACCTGCCCACTGGGTCCAATCCGTTTCACAATTCTCCACACCATCTCTCAAGACCTTTTCACTTTTACCACCACTATCATAAATAACTCCATATGATTTGGTCATACCAATAATGTTCAGAAAAGCCAGGGTTCTACCCATCCTGAAGAAATCCTTTCAGGTTCCATTAGACATCAGCAACTACACTTCTCTCTTTCCTTTATAAAATTCTCCAATGCATCATTTATAACCAAATGTCTTGCTACCTCTTGCAGAACAATCTCCAAGACCCTAATAAGTCGGGCTTCAAAGCAGCACATTCCACAAAGACTGCACTTTTGGCTATCACAGAGAAGCTACATGCTGCAAGATCAGCCAAGATGTCATCAGTCCTAATACTTCTTTACCTTTCAGCAGCATTTGATACAGTCAACAATAAGACTCTCTTGTCCATCCTAAGAAGTCTTGGAATTTGTGGTTCAGCATGGCAACGGCTTGCTTCCTACCTGGAAGGTCGTTCATATCAGGATACATGGAGGGGATCCACATGGAGGGGCTCCATGCATATTCTCCAATGGCGTCCCCCAGGGCTCAGTACTTGGTCCACTTCTGTTCTCCCTTTATACTAGGTCCCTTGGTGATGTCATATCCTCACATGGGTTCTCATACCACTGCTATGCAGATGACACACAACTTGTCCTCTCCTTTCCTCCTGCAGACACTGATGTTTCTGCCCAGATCTCTGCGTGTCTGGCAAGTATCTCATCATGAATAGCAGCTCACCAGCTGAAGCCTAATCCCAGCAAGACTAAACTGCTGCCTGTCCTTCTCCTCTCATATTGCCAACCTTTCTTGATTATGTCAATATCTCGTCTTTAACATCAGAAGGATTCTTCCATTACTTTCCACTAAGGCCACTCAGATACTTGTTCAGTCCATTGTCATCTCAAGGCTAGATTACTGCAACTCACTCCTGGCAGGTCTGCCTTTGAGCGCCATTCGAGCTCTGCAACTGATCCAGAATGCAACTGCACAGCTTGTTTTCAACCTTCACAAGTTCTCCCACACCACTCAACTGCTACACTCTTTCCATTGGCTTACTGTAGCTGCTTGCATTAAATTAAAAACACTAATGCTTGCCTACAAAGCCAAAAATGCAAGGCATCCTTGGTTCCGTTTTTCCCCTGCCTGCGTTCTTGTCCCTGTTTCTGGCTCAGCATTTGGGCCCAAAATAAATAAGGAAAGTGGTGATGATGGATCTGCCATCAAGTCGTTACAGAAAGACCAAGTCAGGATGGACCCAGCTTGGCCAAATGGAGATGAGATGGTCAGACATGCCTTGGCTAGCCAGGGAGTGGCCATTGGGTGGCATGAATTAGCCTGCAACAGATAACAGCGAGTCAAATCACTGAGACTTTGCAGGCTCAGGTCATGCCCCCAGTGGCCATAGGCTAGGCTAGTTTAACCTGCAAATGGCAACCTCCCCCTCCCTCTTTCAGAGCCCACCCTCTCTCCCATATGGGGATCCGACCAGGAGAAATGCCCCCATGCTTTTGTAAACTCGGCTGCAGCAGGCAACTTTATTGATGCCACTGCCGCCAGTAAATTGAAGCTGCCAGTGACTCCCCTGGACCACCCCCTTCTAATTTTGGCCATAGATGGATGTTCACTTGCCCAGGGAGGTATTACGCTGCAGGCAGGGCCCCTGGAGCTCCGTATAGGCCAACACAGTGAGTGTATCACACTGTATATGGTCCAGGCTCCAGGTCTGCCGCTAATACTGGGGTTCCCATGGCTGCAATGCCACAATCCTCAGATGGACTGGCTTAGTCAATCCATCATGGCATGGGGCCCCCAGTTCCATCAGCTCTGCCTAGGGGTCCTGGAGACCCCTCTCTTACCACCTACTTGCCAGACCTCTCCAATGTCCCATCCATGTACTGGGACCTCAGGGAGGTCTTTAGTAAGCAGAAGTCTCAGCTCCTGCCAGTGCATAGGCCATATGACTGTGCCATAAACCTTCTGACTGGTACCAGCCCACCCATGGGTCGACTGTTTTCCTTATCAGGTAATGGATGAGTACATCTTGGAGGCACTGGCATTGGGCGTCATATGGCCATCCCCTCCCCAGCAGGGGCTGAGTTCTTTATCGTGGGGAAGAAGGATCTCTGGCCCTGTATTGACTACAGGGGTCTGAATAAGATCACCATTAAGGACCATTTCCCGCCGCCCCTCATGGCTTCAGCCTTCGAGGCATTGCAGCAGACCTCCATTTTTTCACAAACTGGACCTGCGCAGTGCCTGCAACCTTATCAGTGTTTGTGAAAGCGATGAATGGAACACAGCGTTCATCACCCCGTCAGGGCATTATGAGTACTTGGTTATGCCTTTCGGCCCGATGAACGCCCCTGCTGTTTTTCAACATTTCATCAACGAGGTCCTGAGGATAACCCTGGGTCGCAACATGTTCATCTTCCAAGATGACATCCTTGGATTTATGGTGTCCAAGGGACAGCTGAGCATGGACCCAGGAAAGATCACAACGGTAATGGCTTGGCCACGCCCCACATCACTTCAGCTCGTTCAGAGCTTTCTGGGCTTTGCCAATTTCTTTTGCTGATTTATGCAGAAATTTAGCACCATCGCAGTGCAACTTACTGCCCTGACAAAGAAGACCTCAGGACAGATCCAATGGACATCTCAAGCCCAGAGGGCCTTTGATGAGTTAAAGGGCCGCTTAGCCACTGCTCCAGTGCTCCAGCTTCCCGATCCTCAACTTCCGTTCATAGTGGAGGTAGATGCCTCAGATGTGGGGGTAGGGGTTTTGCTGTCTCAATGCTCTGGACAGGACAACAAGCTCCACCCATGTGCATTCTATTCACACTGCCTCACTCCTACAGAGCATAACTATAATGTTGGGGACTGGGAGCTCCTAGCCATGAAGCTAGCCCTAGAGAAGTGGAGACACTGGTTGTAGGGGGCCCAACATCAAATCCTGGTCCTTGTTCTTCACTTGGTTTGACTTTGTGCTGTCTTAGCGCAAAGAACACCACTAAGCCCTATGCCCTCTTCCATCAGTGGGCACCACCTCCCGTAAACCGGGAGTCGGAGCCTATCCTCCCCCCCTCTTGGATCCTAGCCCTACTTCACTGGGACATAGTTAAGATGGTTGAGCACACCCAACAGAAAGAGCCGGACCCAGGTGGGGGCCCCCCAGGCTGGCTCTATGTATGGACCACTGTACTCCAGTGGGGGCATACAGCCCCCTTTTCCGCTCACCCAGGTGTGAGACGCACCCTGGAGTTTTTGCGGTGGCGCTTTTGGTGGCCCTGCATCGGCCAAGACGTACACAATTTCATGGCCACCTGTAGGGTGTGTGCCTGTAATAAAGAACTCAGGGTCTGCTCCACCCTCTACCTGTTTCATCATGTCCCTGGTCCCACCTGGCTTTGGACTTCATCACAGGTCTACCCCCATCCAGGGGCAACATCGTGATCTTGATTGTGGTCGACCGATTCTCCAAAGCCTGCAAATTCATTGCATTGCCCAAACTGCCTTCAGCCAAGGAGACTGTCTCTGACCAGAGTCCACAATTTGCCAGTCACTTCTGGAGAGCCTTCTGCCGTTTGCTGGGGGCCTCAGCAAGCCTTTCCTTTGGCTATTACCCCCAGTCAAAGGGTCAGACAGAACACATCAACCAGGACCTTGAGAGAACTCTCAGGTGCCTGGCCTTCCTCTTAGTCGGATTATCTCTTCTGGGCTGAGTATGCCCATAACACACTTTGGCATGCCTCGCTGGGGAGATCACTGTTTGCGTGCCAGTTTGGGTATGCCCTGCCCTGTTCCCTGAACAAGAGGCAGAGGTTGGGGTCCCAGCTGCAGAACAATTTGTTTAGCTCTGCCGCTATACTTGGGAGAAGGCGCGTTCGACTCTCTAGAAAGCTGTTTCCCACCAAAAGGCAGCGGCTGTCTGTAGGGGGAATCTCTGGGCAGAGGGTTTGGCTCGCCACACAGGACTTGACCCTCCGAGTTAAGTCCCGCAAATTGTCCCCTCGGTATGTGGGCCATTTAAAATAGTGAGACAGGTCAATCCTGTGACATACTTCCCTCCTCCATGGTGATGAACCCTACATTCCACGTGTCCTGCTGAAAGCCAGTTCTGACTAGCACCCTTGCCCCTAGGATACACGTTTCCTGACCGGCGCCCCGGATGGTGGACAGATCTCCAGTCTACACCATCCGGCGCATTCTGGACATACAGTGAGTTAGGGGTACCAATCCAGTACTTAGTCGACTGAGAGGGTTAAGGCCACTCGAACACTTGTGGGTCCCAGCACAGCACATTCTGGACCCCGACCTCATCTGGGCCTTCAAGCGGGACCGGGCCACAGGGTTGGGAATGTCAGGGGCCATTCCTAGGAGGGGGGGGTCCTGTGAGGAGACAGCCGGACTCCAGGCCTGCTGTCCCCACACCAACCAGCAGAGGGCGGTACACCACCAACACCCTTCCCCCTACCGGTAAGTCAAGAATGCACCGGATGGTGTAGGCTGGAGAGCTGTCTCTCAATAGAAACCTTTTATCCTTTTTATCTTTTATATACTTTTCTTTTTCTATTGAGAGAGCGGGTACTCCCGCTGTCACCTGCTATTTTTGGCAAGACCGGTTCCCTCTCCCGGCATCCTTGGTTCCGTTTTTCCCCTGTCTGCATTCATGTCCCCGTTTCCGGCTCAGCATTTGGGCCCAAAATATATAAGGCAAGTGGCAACAACAGAACCGACGTCAGCTCGATACAACCAGCTTTATACAAGTTTTCCAGGGCTTCACAGCTCAGGGGGATTTTATGGACTCTTGGCTGACTTGCCTAATGCTTTTTGAAATGAGTTTAGCACTTTATTAGCTTCAGTGAACTTCGGATTGCTTGTGATGGAAAAAGCTTTTGTATGGTTATTATCAAAGCTAGCTTTAAACTCTGCTGTGCCTTTTCATTTCCTTAAACACTTGTTTAAATGTATTTTTCTGTATTTTATGTTTCTGTTCGATATTAGTCTTGTGACTTAGACAGTGCAAACCATTCTAAAATAAACAGTAAATTTAAGTTTGGACAGAAATGTACCAAGCACTGGTAACAGTTCAGTTTTATTTACAATTATTGTTTAAATAAAGTTTTTATTTTTATTTTTTATTTTTTTAACATTAAAATAATTAAGGCCGTTTTGTGTAGTTTTCTTTGTATTTTCTGGGATGACATTTTGTTTGTCTGCCATTTCCAGTAAAGCATTATTCACATGGAAAAATGACATGATCCTGAGATATTGGACCAATCAGAATGCACGATTTCTGTGTAGTATATACAGCATAATGAGAATTATGATTAGAAACTGTGTTATTGCAGAGATCCATGCTTTCAGTATGTTATTTTTTTATTTTTATTTTTGCTTTGTTTTGTTTATGTGTGTGTGTTTTTACATTGCCCTCACTGCCAAATTTTTATCCTGTTTGTCTCGCATAATTTTTGCTAATCAACCACTCTGTTTCAATTAACCTCTAGTCATGTATGCTCTTTTTTCCACAGCAGGATGTGTAATGGGATGAGAAATCGCTGATGAGTTTAGCAGATTTTTGTTATTTGATTAGGTGTGTACGATTTTCTAAGCTGTCTGGGAGAGAGACATTTGCAGTAAGCTCACACACACGCACACATGCGTGCACACATACACACACACACACACACACTCACACACACACACACACACACACAAGTAAGTGTTGATTATTTCTTATTAACAATACAAAACAGTCAATTTGATTTGTAAAATGTGTCTGGAATGATTTCAGTCTCCTACTGCACATTAAATCACTGTTTATTAGCATCTCACTCTCTCTCACAAACACACACAGGCACACATACATGTTTTCCAAAATGGTCATCGTTATGAGTAGAATCAAGCATATAATGTGTGTGTGTGTGGGAGTGTGTGTGCGGACTGTTGACTAGCTGTCAACACTGACACATAAGTTTTTTTTTGGTTTTTTTTATGTTGATATATGTTATTGAGTTCTGCATTTAACCCCTCCAAAGTGAGCACACCTACACTCACACACACACACACACACACACACACACACACACACACACACACACACACTTTTATATTACACAACTGTTATTT
>JAQMYF010000024.1:34871407-34876067 GCA_030014195.1 Neosilurus mollespiculum | reverse complement strand
GTGAGGGGGGGAGAGAGAGAGAGAGAGAGAGAGAGAGAGAGAGAGAGAGAGAGAGAGAATGTATGTGGTCCTGTCTCCTTTTTTTCAAATAAGACTCGCTATCAGCATTCAACACCTGTTTGTGTGTGTGATTGTGAGTATGTATTGGGGAGTGGGGTGGAGGAAGAGGTCCACAAACACACCATCATTCCTAGCAGCTATATCCTGATATAACACACATGCCTGCACGCACACGCGCACACACACATACACATACACACAAACACCTACTTACTCTTGATAATGCTTTAGTGTCAGTTAGCCTAATTATGTCACATATTGTTCAAAGGTCAGTCTTTTAGCCTCAGATTTAGCCTATATCCAAAACAGTACCCTATCCCTTATGAATTCTGCAGTGCATTGTAGGTATTCTGTACCAGCTAGTTTATTGTAATGCATTGTGGGAATTCATGAGTACACTGGGATGTAACTGTGGAAAAGTGAGCTGCTTCTTTTAGTATCGTCATCATCCACCTTCTGTAACGTTTCTCCCTATCTTCTCTTTTTAACTTCTGTCTAATGTCTCTAATATCGAAATGATGCCTGTACGGTGAGAAAATAATGGTGTGAATGCCATGTTGGACCTACTTTTACATCCGGGGTAGGGGCATTCGGGACTCCTCGTCTATTTTCGTCTGTTATCGCCGGGGGTTTCCCTGAGTGGTCCCCATCAGTTATCGGGATCACTGTTGCTCATAAATTCATAAACTAGCTCATCATTAAGTATTAGCTGATTCCTTTTTCATATTGAAATGTTGTCTTTAATGCCAAATATCTCCATGTGTGCACCATTTCAGCCCTGCCGCATTTCTTAAAAATTTGGGACAGTTCTCTGCCAAAAGTAAAACCAAGGCATTACTTGAATAGCGGAAGCCACTGAAAATAGCAGGGGGAGTAAATTATATAAGATATGGTATATTAGATTTATATTCGATTTGGTATAGGTAGATTTTTTTTTTGTGAATAAGAGGATGTTTTTGATGCATTCTTATATAGTATTATATAGTATTATACAGATTGTATTATATAATATAGTGCTGCACTGTTTTATATTATACATATAGTGGCTGCACTTTAAGGACTCGGTTTGAACATGCTCAGTATTGTGTTTTTCAACCATACATACCAAGTCTTTGTTTCCTATCTTTACTACTAGTGTTTGACTTTTGACTGTTTTCTTGTCCTAGTATTTATTTTGCCTTTGAAATCACTCCTGTCTGATCTATTGGCCTCATTTTTACTACATTTGCATTCGCCATTAGTCTTTGCCAGGTAATGGTATGACACCTGACAAGAATATTAGTGTTCCCCCACAAAAAAGAAGCGCAACATTTAAACAATAAATACATTATTACAACTACATCAGAATAAATTTTAAATAAAAAATAGAAGTAAACAAGAAAGCTACATTTTCTCTTAGCAAATAATTCACTCCTACCACACTGGATGCTGTGCTGCCTGCCAGTGTGAGTAGCTTAAAGTGTGACACCTGAAGGACTATAGAGGAAAAGCAAAGTTTCACCACCTCCATTTTAAACATATAAATTAAAAAGGAATAGAAGAATCAAAAATATTGAGATATAATTTTGCATATAAAATTAGTAGCCCTAGTAAGAACTTTGTTTTTATATAAAATATGCAATTAAGTTGATCAACAAGTAAGTTAAAATACTCAAAAATTAAGGGTCCTCACGAATTACCAAATCAACCTTTATTTATTTATTTTTAAAATTTCTATTGCATTATGGAAAATATCCCAACTTTTCTAAATATGGGTTTAGCACATTTAGGACATAAATGTAATGTAAAGGGTTAAGGTTAGAAGTTGTAGCTGAAACTCTGGCCCACCAACTCATTTATGAGCCTGCGAGTGCTTTCAAAGTATATGTAGAAGCCTAAATTAATTTTTTGGTTAATTCCTTTGTGGATTGTTACTTAAGTTCATAATTTGCATAGTACTTGTGTATTGTGATAGAAGGGAATATTTACAGAAGAAAATATTCACTGTTCATGTGAATGATATGTTCATGGTTTAATTCATAACATTTAGAAATATGTGTTTGGATAAAGGGTTAATATTAGTGGGCGTGGTTTTCCGCTGATACTCGGAGTGGAGCCGCACAGTTTTTTGACCTCTTCTTTTTTCTCTCTTTCACTTTCTCGTATTTATTTTATTTTTTCTTGTTTTTTGGGTGGAAATTTTGTACTGTGATCTTCATTTATGAAGTAAAGAGTTAAACTGAGTCGAGAGAATACTGTGGAGTTTTTTCTATTAGTGATGTGGATCACAAGAGGGAATTAATATAGCGTCAAGCTGAGGCTTCATTAGTTAGGAACCTACAGTATATGATTATCATATTATGATTTCACATCAACCATTACCATGAAGCCTAATCCATCGTCCATCCACTAGGTGGCAGCAAACCTATTTCAAATGTCATTCATGGCTCAAGAAAGATTGCAAGCAAGTATGCTGCTGTCAAGACCGGTCAGAAAAGGAAAGTAAATAAAGTTAAAAGGACAAAATAAAAAACTACACTTCTAAATTAAAGTAATCATTGTGACCATGCAGGTTTCATGGTTGCCCTTTTTCACCAGATTATCGGGCCTTGATGACCTCGGAAGGTAGTGATGTGGCCCTCAGTAAAAGTGAGTTTTACACCCCTGTTCTAGATGTTTGTATCCTGTGAAGGATTTATTCAGAAAATCATTATTTTTGTTCTGAATTAAATCAGTTAGGTGAGTTCGGATGAGATTAAGCAAGCATGAGGCCCTGATTGGCTAAGACTCTGAAAGACGTAGTAAATTGTGTGAGCAGTGATTGTTGCAGGTTATTTATAATTAATAATTGCCTGAATGATATCACGTGCAGAGACAAAGGAGTAAATTATATTGAAACATAAACTAGTTAAATAAACATTTGCTTTATTTTATATCAAATTTATTAACTTCTTAGCTAAATGCCTACTAGCACAGTAACTGAGATATATTATTATGATTTTTTTTTGTTTTGTTTGTTTTGTTTTGTCCTTCAGTGTCCTTCAGTGGAATAATAAACTATTATAGATAATTATAGCAGAACATAATAATGTATATCCATCTGGCAGCTTGTGGATCATGCTTCACATCTGCACGACTGATTAGCATGGTGTTTGATTAGCATTCACAATGATTAGCATTCCTGCTAATTAGCATGCTCCTATCACATCCGAGAAATTGCAGTGATTTTTTTTTTTTTGAGGAGAAGCAGTCATACCCAAAGTTGAGCACTGATTTCAGTAACAATAATTTAACAACAATGTGCATTAATTAGTCATTATTTTGGTTCATTTATTAATTTGTATATTCATGCATTACATGGGTTTTTGGTTATCTTGTTAAAAATCCTGTAAAGGTTTAAAAGAAAGTATAGTGAACAGACAACGAAAGAAATTGTTTCATCAGATAAGCATAAGCGATTAACATGAGTGAATTCGAATCAGAGATGCCCACATGTTATGCAAGTCCAAGTCGGGGCTTTACCGTAGAGGCTTTTGGACTATACTAAATTTGTTTGGAAACAATTATAAGTGCATGTTTATGTGAATATATGAGTTGAACCGCTCCACTATCCTTCCTGGCTTTAATAACGCGCTGGACATTTTTGAACCCAATACCAGTGATTTCAGCAGTCTTTTTAGCTAGTTTCTTTGGTTGATCATGTTTTCCATGACCAAAGGATACACCTTCTTATATCATTGTTTAAGAAATAAAAAGCATCGCACTGCAGTAATTAGGATTAAAATAATTGTTGCCAGCAGAGACATATTAATTACAAAAGATGCACAGGCCTCCACCGACCACCTCTACCAGCTCTAACAGGGAGGATACCAAGGTGTTCCCAATCCAGATGAGAGGTGTAATCAGCCCAGCATGTCCTGGTCTGCCCAGGTTGGACATGGCTGGAACATGTCTCCTAGGAGGCATCTAGAGCAGCTCATGCAAAAGCACCTCTGAAATGTCTGAACTCCTCACCTTGATTCTAATGGTGAGCGGAAATGTCCTTCAGGCAACTAAGTTCTAACACCTCTATCTGCAATCGTGTTCAGTCAGTCACAACCCATAGCTCCTGACTATAGGTGGAAGTATGAATGGAAAATGACCAATAAATAAATGATTTCACCTTCATGATGTACGCTGTCTGCAGTGATTTACTTGTCAATCTCCCACTCCATTTCCCCAGTCCTGAACAAACAGATTCGAGATACTTGAATACCCCCACTTCAGGCAACAACTCAACACAGTGCAAACCAAGCTCTCACATATTCAGATACCAAATGGCACATAGCAACAGGTCTGGTCACATACTCCCGAAGCACCTCCCATAGGACACCCTGGAGGACATGGTTGTGTGCCTTTTTTAAGCCCTGGATAAAAAAGTAAAGTTGGTGTATGATTAATTAACCTGAGGATCGAATCATCAAATCTTCAAGCTCTGAAGAAGTGACGGTGTCCAATATGCTAATGACCAAACCACATGACCCAGCTCATTCCCATACTCATTTCTAATTTTTAACCAAATTGTAACAGGTCATTCATTATAAAACTAGCAGGTAATGATTAAATTGGGGACTGAATGCAC
>JAQMYF010000024.1:34863907-34866407 GCA_030014195.1 Neosilurus mollespiculum | reverse complement strand
CGTCAAGAGTAGCTGCATAGCCATCAGCGTGTCCAGGGTGTACTCTATCCTCGCCCAGAGTCAGCTGAGATGGGCGCCAGCCCCCCCTCCCCCGACCCTAATTAGGATTAACCGGTTCAGAAAATGAATGAATGAAAGAATGGAAGGAAATTACACACGCCACAGTGACAGACATGTGTAAGGACATGATCCTGATTCATACTGTTGAAAAGAGAGCCCCCTTTGTGGTCAAGTCTCACCCTATAGCTTTACATGAGGCTTTTAAAACTTTGAAATTGTTTTTGTGCTAAACTTGAAGCTAGAGTACAAGATATTTGCACACTAGTTTATTTCAACAGCTTTTTAAAATAAAACAAAACCAAATCTACAGGAACACTTAAGCCTGGGTTTTTATTACTTTATATATTCAAATTTTGGTAATGTTGTGATTTTTCAATCGCACTGACTGAGTGAAGCACAGAATATTCATTTAAGCCATTAACTGAATTACTATATGGTGATATATTTACCGTTATCATCATATAAAGTTATTTACACTTTAATAGAAGACTTTTAATATATCACCCACCCATATTATTTATTGTTTTTGTTGTTTGTTACCCCTTAGTCGGTTATGGCTGGAGGGGTATTGTAGTTGGCTTGGAGGCCGGGCCAGCGGGCAGCATGACAGTAAGTTTGTCCGGCCCATTGCTCGGCTCATGCACGTGTCAGCTTTCTGAAATTTTGCAAAGGCACTCCCTATGACCTGAAACTGTGAGTGGGGTAGCTAATTTGCAAATGTGACCTTTGATCTTGGTACAGTGACCTTGAACATATAAAGTTTGGCCGGGCCATTGCTCAGCTCATATGTGTATATATGATAGCTTTCTATCTATGTATATATATATATATATATATATATATATATATATATATGTGTGTGTGTGTGTGTGTGTGTGTGTGTGTGTGTGTGTGATAGCTTTCTATCTATGTATATATATATGATAGCTTTCTGAAATTTTGCAAAAGCTCTTCCTTTGACCTAAACCTGTGTGTGGGGTAGCTAATTTGCATGTGACCTTGAACATATGAAGTTTGTCCGGGCCATTGCTCGGATCATATGCATGATAGCCTTCTAAAATTTCGCATAGGCACTCCCTATGACCTAAACCAAGTTTAATTCCATTTGACTTTGTCTTGATGCAGCATCTGATCATGATATGATAACATTGAGATGAGTCAGAAAAAGCCATTTTGAGGTAAGCTGGAAGAATGTTACATGTCACCATATCATAATTTCAAGGCTTTCAAATGGTACACTGGCACAGGCAGCAACAATGACCATCCACATGCTCCCAGACCACGTGTCAGAGGTTAACACCCAAACTGTTTGCACCTGGTTATGAAAAGCAGGATTACACAACCGATGCCTAAGTCGTTAACTGGTGCTGACACCTGTTTGTCAGTGGGTGTGTCTGCAATGGGCTGGAGCATACTTGGGCTGGAATGGTCTCAGATATAACAAGGTTCTGTTTTCCAATGAATCCTGTTTCAAGTTGAGTGCTGCTGATTATAGTGTGCAAGTTTGTGCAGCTGCTAATTTTCTGAAGTGAGACTATTGGAGTGGACCGGGTTTGGTCTAGAATTAGCAGGAGTTAGAACACAAAAAACACACAATTCAGGCTTCAAAAAAAAACCCAATAAAAATCTCTTTTTAATTTGTATGTTTGTTGTAGTATTACTGAAACACATTTAGAGAGTAAATGTAAATTACTTTTATTAATTACTTTTGTTTTTGAAGGAGTAGCCCACAGGAACCTTAACAGATTAACATTAGCTAACCTAAGCGCAGAACGTGCCTGACCTGCCACAGTGTCATGGTTAAAATATTTTCATTTAAACTAAAGAAGTCTTCTCCCACTTTTTTCTTTTGCCCATAAAAACAAAACCATGCAGTCTCCAAATTTGGTAGCATAGTAGATGGTCATAATTTGAACGATAGTCTACAACTTGGCATCCATAGCTTCCTTGACCCTGCAGCAATCAATGATTGAAATCACCATTTTAAAAAGCTCCACCCCTTGAATCATATCACACAAAATAATCACAAAACTTGACTTACAAGTTACAGGTGCACAATAACAGGGCCTTATTAAAACAATATTCCTATAATTAAAATGCAAAGACAAGTTTGCTATGTAAAAGAACATAGAGTAATGTGTCAATCAAATTATAATGGTGGCATAATGCTTTTATTTTTTACATTTAATACTCAGGTGCTTCTAATCTGCTGGGCTGATCAACACAAAACTTAGTATATAAAACACTTTCAATAACCTCTGTTTACAGAACATAATAAAGGGAAAAGATCTTTTATCAAACAATATAGCCGCCACAAGCCAATGAATTTGCATAATTTCCTAATTATTTTCCATCATCATCATCATCATCATCATCATCATCATCATCATCTTCCGCTTATCCGGGGCCGGGTCGCGGAGGCAGCAGTCTAAGCAGGGAT
>JAQMYF010000024.1:34833322-34853275 GCA_030014195.1 Neosilurus mollespiculum | reverse complement strand
GGACAGTCGTACTAAGCATTTCACTACATATTGTACTGTGTATAATTTGTATGTGACAAATAAATTTGAATTTGAACAATTGGATGGATGGACAGGTGAATGGATGGATGGCCAATTGGACAGATGGACAGGTGAATGAACGGATAGACAGATGGATGGATGGATGAATGGATGGACAGATGGATGGATGGATGAATCTTAGCACGGTGGGGGTCCAACAGGGATTCGAACCCATGATCTGCTGTGAGCCCGGCACCCTAACCGCTACGCCACCGGCCCCACAGAGTGGAATGAGCCCTACATAAAATAATAAAATAATCTTACACACACTTCAGTAAATAAATAAAATAATCTTACACACACTTCAGTGAATAAACATCTCATATAATGGTCACATAAATCATCCAATAATTAAATAGTGCAGTAAATTATACACTTGCTCTGCTATAGGTATAATCATTAACAATTTAAATATATATTTCATTAGAGATGACCTCATTGGACAGTTCTTCATTTCAGGATCACAAATGTCTTTAACTAAAAGAAAAATGATCACTCATTCCAAATATTTTACAATTTCTGTATTCATATTAATATTCATGTTGATTAATGATCAATAATTAATTCCAGTATGTGATCGGGAAATCCAGCAATTTACATAAGATTTATGGAGGACCAAATATATGACATTATGACATTTCAGACCGGCAGGCCACAGGCCCTCCACAGTTCATGGGTGCAAAACCACACAGCGCCCCCAGTGGCGCCTGATACCCCGATTTCCTCCACTACAATAGATGGATGGATGGATACCTGGATGAATGGAGGGACAGGATGGTTGGAGGTGTGTGGATGTGTTTGTCTGATTGCCCTTTAATCCTCATGCACTGCTGTTGTTGTGACTCATTTATCAGTTCATCTGAAATCAATAAAACAGGAGCGCACACTGCACCGTTAATCTCTGCACTCTGACCTCACTGTTCGAACATGACACAGCTACTGACACAGTGCACCAGGTCTGCTGCTGATTTCATTAGAAATCTCCGTCAGAACCTGGAAAAATGATCATTCTCATGCAAACACATCTATAAAGGGTTTCAGTTTCCAGCTTTACAGAAGTCTGCATTTGGAGTTGAATCACCAGCGAAAAAAACAGAGGTGACGGTGAGGAAGAAAAACTCCTCTGAAGAGAACCGGTACTCTTCTGGGTGACACCAGATAGTGTGATTATAAACACCTCCCAAAAACTCCTTATAATTAATGTGACATGTATTCAAGAATAATTCGGGTGACACTGTGGCTGAGTGGTTAGCATTGTTGTTAGCATCTCACAGCAAGAATGTTCTGGGTTCAAATTTTGCAGCCAAATAGGCCTCTACTCTGTGGAGTTTGCATGTTCCCCCTGTGCTTGGGTGGGTATCCTCCAAGTGCTCCAGTTTCCTCCTACAGTCCCAAGACATGTAAATTAAGTCAACTGGCTACACTGATTGCCCACAGGCCATGTGATTACCATGTGATTGGTTGTTTGTGGGGCAGTGGTAGCCCAGTGGTAGGGTGCTGGATTACTGATCCCAAGGTCTGGGGTTCAAGCCGGCATGTCACTGCTGTCCCCCAAGTGCAGCTAACTGGGTTATCAAAGGTCGGCCATGTCTCTCACTGTTAATGGTGAGAGGCATGTAAAAGAACCATTGCTGATTTTCATCAAGAGTAGCTGCATGTTTCTGCCCTGCGATGGCCTGGCAAGCTGTCCAGGGTGTACTCTGCCCTCGCCCAGAGTCGGCTGAGATGGGCACCAGCCTCCCCGCGACCCTAATTAGGATTAAGCGGTTCAGAAAATGAATGAATGAATGATGGTTGTTTGTGTCTGCGACTACGTTTACATGCACCGTTAAGTTGAGCTACAGTTAAAGCTCAATGAGGCCTTTTAACTGGACTACTGTCCTTATCCTACACAAGCAGAGGAGAGGAATCAATTTATTACTCCAAAGTATGTCTGACCCCACTATGATATTTGAAATGCCCCTTTCAGGTTTTGAGTATCGAACTTTTTCTGCTTGACCTTTTACATGTCATGTCATAGACCAAAACAAGTGGACTGATTTACAGCGCTGTACATCTCATATGCTTTCCTGTCCTTTTTAAAAAAAAAATTTTTTGATTCACATATTAATAAGACGCATGTACATGATCTCTGATATGCTCCATATGCTCTCTGTAGGCTACCAAGGGTACATAATAGTATATGTGGCACATATCTCTTTACATATACAACTATTTAGAGAAGGTGAATCATCTTTATCACTCGCTTGTATTGAACTCCTGTTCACTGATCTGACAGGATTTTGATCAGCAGGGAGACTACGGTGCCTTCATGGTGGAATTTCAGGAGTATATTTTTATTATTTTCTTGACTGTTATCACAATCGATCCCCATAAATGGTCACAGCCCCTCATTAGGTATGTTTTGGGCTCAGAGCACTGAGCTCTATATAGAACTCTGGGCTTCAGCAGGTGAGCCAAAGCACTAAATATCTGAGTGTGCAAGGTTAAATTCGTGTAGGTATTAGGCATACTCCACAAAGTGTAACTGTATGTTTCTTCAATGAGATGACCCCTACGTGTAACTTTTAAGCGTGTCAGAGTGTCTCTCAGAAAAGTATTTAAAAATTAAATGGGAATTAAACTCAAACTTAATAAAATTTTGCATGCATAGTTTATGTCTGTACCCATAAATAACGTGCTATGCTTAATTAACCTAAATTAAAACAAGTAATTAATCCTCACACAGAGGGCACCATTGTACTGTGAAAAGTGGGACATGACTAATGTTGAAGAAACGGGTAACACAGAGGTGTGGGGATTAAATGCAAATGTCTGATGAATGTAAACATGATGTAATATTATGTGCAGATGTACCAAGTTTTATTATATTCCAAAGTTCACTAGTTTATATCTGATCTGTTATTTTAATACCTGTATACTGTTATTTGTGTCGTTATTTTGCCTTATTGGAACTGATGCGTCTACTTTGTATTCTTGTGATTTTGCACTCTCTACAAATGGCAGCCTTTTCAAACAGGCTAATGCAAAATATCAAATGCATTTTTAACAGATTGCAACTTTAAAAGTGTAAGTAAAAACTCCTGATGAGGCAAATCTTTATATTATATTATAAATATTTTCAGCGTACAGAAGAGTTTCAAAGGCTTTACTTTCATTTCACCTTAACCCTTAAAATCTGGCTGTTTTGAGCATAGACATGGAGAGAGAGAGAACTCTGAGATCTTATCTGTTTATTTCTGTTTATGATGTAACAGCCAAAGAGTTTCATAGTTAGTTTATAGTTATTAAAAGTTAGAGATGAGAAAGTAAAGTTTAGTTTAGCCAAGCTAAAGTAGCAGGTGGTTAAAAAAATGCGTATACTTTCCTCTGTTGGCCATTTACGACATCAAGTGTTCACCCGAGCATGTCCAGTGAGCATATCCCAGAGTGTCACATGAGTTAAGCTGATAACGAGAGAGCAAGACAAACATCGTTATCGAGAATCAATGTAATTCACCCTATATACCGTTCCCAGTTGCAACAAACCAATTTTAAATGTTAATGTAAAATTAAATAGCTTTTAAATAACCTTTGAAATATGACTTTCAAGACAATTTAAGTGACACTTTAAAAATCTTAAGAATTCACAAATTCAGAGGGACGGCTCTTAACTGTTACCTTGGGTTGACACTGAGGCATGATGTCCGCGATTTCCACAATATGAAAGAATTGTGATGAGCGTGGGGGCTTGTGGGATTGAATCGTGATGAGTGTGGGGGCTCTTGGGATGGAATTGTGAAGATATTGAGGGAACTTGGTGGATTTGTGATGAACTTGAGGGAACTTGGTAGATTCGGGATGATCGCGCTGATCGTGGTTAAATTTTTAACAGTCATCATTTTGGCTGTCAAAAATTTTGCCACGATTATTACGATGTATTACGATTTAATGCCAGTCGTGATCGAACGTGGGAATCGTAGTAGAGCGCAGTGGAGCTTAATAGACTTTAACAGACCTTAATAGAGTGTAACAGACCTTGATGTACCATCGTAGGGGATCTTGAACTTGGAAACAAGATTCCCTCAAGTTCCATCTCTTGGATGCACCCTGCCTCCTTTTTATACCCCAATCGTGCTCAAAGCGTGCTCATAAATCATGGAGCTCCATGCTTTTTTGAATCGCAAAGATCACGGATATCATAGCCCTGCAAAAGATTGGCAACCTGTTCAGGATGTACCTTGCCTCTTGCCTGAAGTCAGCAGGGATTGGCTCCATCTTCCTCCATGACCCTGACAGATAAGTGATAAAGATAATGGATGGATAGATGTATATTACTCATATGGATGAAATTCAAATTTAGAGGCCCACAAATCCAAAACAAATCCAATATTGGCCCTGACTGCAAACCCCCCAAAAACAGACCGAATGTAAAGTCCTGGAATGAGTATAAGAGAGTCTTAATGAACACAGCAGCAGTTCCTAGACACAAATCTACAGAATCCAGGGGAGATTAAATACTAATGAACAGCAGGGAAATAAATCAGTTTTGAGGTGTAGGTTTTTAGGTAAAATGAATATCAGATTAAATATAACAGTGACCAAATGTTTAATCCTATATTGTGTAAATGTGAATAAAAACCTGAAGGGGAAAAAACAGTAGTTTTGTTAGGCTGAAGTGGAAAAGTAACAAGCTGAGAGGATCAGTCCAGATTTTTTACTAGTGAATGTTTCCTTTAATGTCTCATTCATCATCTAGTGAGGTTTCCTGCCACAATCCTGTCACTGCTGAGCCTCAAGCAACCCGATATATCACTCGACTATCTACACTCTTTCTTCCTTTTGTCTGGTACAAATGCTTTAACTTTTTAAGTAAACTCCTCTGTCCTAAAGATGAAAAGTTAGTTTAAAGTAACAGATTTACTTCTGACTGTTACAAAGCGCTGACACTGGAAACTTCTTCTATAAATGTGGGACAAAGAGATTGGTCAAACTATTACATTTATCTTTATGAAATGAAAATAGAATCTGATCAAAAGATAATTAAGAACAGGATTACACAAGAAATAGAACCGATTGTAAAGTGGCCATGCACTTGTACATGTGTGAAAACACAGCCTGGTTCTAAATCCAAGAGCCTCGACAGCGCTGTTCACAGCATGTGAAAGTGCCAAACTTACAAACAGAAGGGCGGTCAATCGACGATGAACCCATCTGTGTTTCTTTAATTACGGATTCTTCAGTTTTAAACCAAAAAAAAGATTGTCAGCAGGACCAACAAAGTTGTTGAGGCAGGTTTTTTTCATCAAGTTTTTTCATGCAGGGCTAAAATCACATGCGGGTGGCGACAAGAAACAAAACATTTTATATATCTGGCTTTATGGATATTTCCTGGTCTTTTTTACCAAGTTTAGAGGCAGGACCCTTGGCTAAATGGCCAGTTTAGTTACCTTATATAAGTTTCTCGGCTATAAAACTTCGGGAAATGATAGATTAATAGTTCATCGATCAGATCAGTGAAAAAATGGAAAATCAATATTTTAAGGCATTACAATGTATTTTGGCCTGTATCTCCAAAGTGGTACTTGCAACTTCCAAGTCATTTTGACAGATCGTGTCACAGGATTGCAATTTCAGCAATATAGCAATAACCCTCACTCAGTCATTTGCAGAAACATTTTATCGTAGTAGGGATGTAGGGAGGTTGGAGCCTGTCTCAACTGACGCAGGTTACATTAGTACTGAACATTTTACTTAAAATACCAGAGCACACAAGACAATCATTCTGATTAGCCATGCATCAAATATCTTCCTGAGATCATCAGGAACAGAGTAGCTATCTGCAGAGATATGTGATAAGATAAATGGCAAATAAACAGCTTGGCTTTGTCCCAGGAAAAGGCATCACAGGAGCAATAACTGTATTTAGGAACACCATAGAGAATGCTTTAAAGGAAAAAGATGAAGGAGAGTTGTTTTTGCTGTTCCTGTGATTACAAGAAGGCTTTTGACACCATCTACCACCACTAATTTTGGAACGCCCTGCAAGAAAGGAATGCAACAGGACTGTCTTGTACCCATGATGTTCATAATGATTGGGAAGTACACCATGAGAGTGGTTGCTGAGAAAATCAAGGGCAATTCACGGCTGTCACTTTTCATTCTGAAAATAGTTCTCAAATCTGTCTCACAACATTCCTGGCATCGCATTTAATCGTCTGGTTTGTGAACTCATCGCAAAAAAATTCAAACGTCAGAAATTTCCGTGAATGTTGCAAAACAAAAAACCCAATTTGCGTCCGTTGCTTTTCTATCCCGAATCTAGTGTGATCACCTCCCTTAGCTCTCCAACTTATTGGGCCACACCTATACTGATAAGAGGCCTGGATCAGGGCCTGCACACTCTCTCCTGTTATTCCTGCATCATGTTCATCTGCATGTCATGTTGCGTGATGTTTAATTTCCTCGAGTTGACATGTATCAGATGCATTACTTGAGTAAATGATTGACATTTGTTATTGCTAAAGGAGGAAAGCCTGACGTTTGGACATGAATTCACCAACAGCAAGACAAATGTAATGAAGATCCATGATGAAGGAGATTTTACTAGACAAGGAAAGAGATTTAAAGAGGCTGAGAGCTTCAAGTACCTGGGATACCATGTACCATCAAATAGTCACAGTTCAATGGGAATCAAGGCTCGACTGGTGATCTGACAACCATCTGGAAATCATGGGAGATAAGCCTGAAGACTAAAGTAAGCCTTGCAAGGTGGTGGTCTTGCGAGATCTGACCCTTTTGTGGTCTGTTGCTCTGAATGGCAATATTGATAGCTGGATATTGAAAAGATATGATGAACTTAGCAAGATTTAAGATGTGGCTTCAGAGGACAGTGCTCATGACTGGACGAAGGTAAAAGACGTAAGCATGAGAGAGTAAAAGGGGCTCCTAAAAGAAGTGAAGAGAAGAAAGATAAAAAGTACTGCCATTAGAAAACCTGCTTATGACTAGAATAACATCACAAAAGACAATAAAATAGAGAGAACAATAGAAAGGATACCTAGCTATTAGCTGGATGGACAACATCATGAGAGTTTGACCAGCATTCACAGAGCAGCAGAGATATATATCGAAAGATCGGCAAAAGTTCGCATGAGGACTATGGTGCTAAGTGTAGATGAACCTATTCCCATTACCCTGACACTCACCAGTAAAAATATGAGGAAAAAGGATGAGAAGTGATGATGATGATGATGATGATGATGATGATGATGATGATGAAGACGAAGATTTATCCACGACCTCATATCTAGCTCGAGTGCAGTGTGTATAACGCAGTAGAAATTCACTTGCCAGCTGTGATGGATGACCAGTGGCTAAAGCTAAGTGCTGTTGTGGCTGAGTAAAAGTTCAAGTAATAGTGCTCAGCATCTCAAAAGTTGCTCCCAACAAAGCTCAAATAAAAAATGCCTTTATGTTTGTTTGCTTTGTGTACCCAAGCATGAGATGGGCAATATTAAAGTGGGGATAAAAACAGCTCTTATTAAATGCAACATTCGTCTCTGCTCTGTACCACCCTGCTCCATGTATCTGTTTTCTACTCTGCCTTTCTTCACTCTGCTCAACAATCTTCCTGCCCAACCCTGCTCTACTTCTTCTGGCTTACCTGTCTCTACTCAGCACCACCCGTTTTCAGCCTTCTCACATATCCACACAGCCCTACAAATCCCTGCCCTGCCCCACCTCATCAATGTTCACCCATCTCTACCCTACAGACACATTATGTCTTTGCAACATCATGAATACGACATTTTATTTGTGACTTGGTAATGACATCACTGCAGCATGACAGATACAGTGTATTAGTGACCTAGCTCTTACGTCATTGTAATGTTACAACACGATATTACATTCTATGGTGTTTAACAACGTCTTTTTAATGTCCTCTGCATGATATGTTTTGTATTTTATATAGTACTGGTAATGCTATGGGCAGCACAGTAATGTAGTAGTAAACACTTCTGCCACACAGCAAGAAGATTGTTGGTATGAGTCCCGGGCTTGGCGGGGGTGTTTTTGTGTGGCGTTTGCATGTTCTCCCGGTGCTTGCATGAGTTTCCACTGGGTACTCCAGTTTTCTTCCACAGTCCAAAGAAATGCACATTAGGCTGATTGGCGTTTTCAAATTGCCCCTAAGTGTGAAAGTGAATGGTTTGTTTTTCTGTGTGCTTCAGTGAGTGCCTCTGTGCGTTTTAGCTTGGACTGTCTCAGGATTTAGATTTCGGATCACAAACTTGACAGTTTGCCAGTGCCCTATTAGTTCCCCCAGCTGCTTTGGGACTCCCTCACCACCCATCTCTGGTATGCTTCCCGAAGAACAAAGGTTCCCAACTTCACCAAAGGGAAATCTCCAGTCTCCACCCCACTCTTACATCTGCTGTGTTCCCTCCTAGGAGTGCCCTCTGAGCGGCTGCTGGGTGTGAACTAACTGGACCTCTACTGAAGCTTTGCTTTTGGTTATAATATATCTAACTTTACTGTTAATAAATCACCTTAACTTACCTGTTATGCTCTGGATCCTCATTTGCTCACTGCCCTAAACCTGGCAAAAGTAAATCATTTGTACCAGACACAAAGAAGAAACAGTGTAGCTGTATTGAATCAGGTTTTTTGATGCTCAGCAGTGACTGGCTTGTTGCAGGAAACCTCAATAAATGTATGAGGCATTAAAGGAAACATTCACTATTAATAATATCTGGATTATTTTGTTTTTCATTATCAGTTAATTTTGGCTAAATACTAATGTTTCCTGGTGAAACCACCCCATTCACTGGCTTTGTATCTCTTATTGATCTGTTTTATTACTTGCTTTGATTCTGTGTCTGTTTAAAACAAACACTGCCCCACTGTCACTGGGTTGTCACGGCTGTACCCCCAGTTCTGCTAACTGGGTTATCAAAGGCCAGCCATGTCTCTCACTGTATGTAGTGGGAGGCATTTAAAACAACCATTGTGGACTTTTATAAAGAGTAGGCTGAATTGCTGTCAGCGTGTTTCTGCCCTGTGATGGCCTGACAAACTGTCGAGGGTGAGTCGGCTTAGATGAGTGCCAGCCTCCCCGTGACCCTAATTAGTATTAAGCGGTTCAGAAAATTAATGAATGAATGGGCATCATTCACCTACGAAGAAATCTGTTAAATCTTACTTACGCACTTTACACAAAGATTCCAACATTCACCAATATTTTCTAATCTGGGATTTGTTCTTAGCTGCGAACAGAATCAACGCAAATGAAAGAGCACCCTTGTGCACATTTCCCTGCCAAAGTGAAAATCAATACTATTTCCCTTTTTCATTTTCCTGATTTATAATATATCAGACTGATTTTTTTTTTATAAACCTTTTAAAGAATTATTTTGCTAATATTACAAGGCATCTTGAAAATATCACTTCACGGTGTATCAATTACATTCATTATAATCCATGGCTCCTTTAATAATTGGTAATGATGTTTACAGGGTGATCATTGGATCAATTCTTTCAAGGCTGCAGACACAATGGCATATTTACTCTTATCAGAATAAATTACAGCTTGTGCACTTAGAGCACATCTCAAAGCTAACAAGGATTTATCTGTTGAGATGGGTTTGGCAACCAAGGGCTTTACTCATGGAGCTGTACAACACTGATACTGTGATTCAATATTTTACAGAACAGTTCCATGGGTATGCACTTGGAACAAGTAACTGCTGGAGATGGATCAGTAAGCATCTTTATGTAAATTTACCTTTCAACCACTATATAGGATTTTGTTCCCTTAATGATGTGCTGCATTAGGAGAGTGGGGATACGCACTGGATGTGTTTGGATACAGTGTATAATTTAATACAGTATTTACTACAATATATAAATATACAGCCAGTGGCCATCTGCTGTACACACCAGAGAAGGTGCGTATAAGACAGCAGTTGCAGTTGGCAGAATCTCACGCCTGTGTTTGGTGATTTTGTTTCTTCTTGGCTTCTCATTTTGGTTCAAGCCCCTATTCACTCTACTGAATATAATATCTCATCTGGAATTTACCTCCTGCAGCAGCATTTCTATTTCAGAGGAAGTAAAATTCTTCCCCCTGTTGGATTCCAGCACTCCACCCCTTTGTCTTTTTATTCCTTTTATGGTTCACCTATGCTAATTAGAGCAACTGGCAGGTGCTTTCAGTTTATGAAGACATTGAGATTCACCAATCTAAGAACCAGCTGCGATCTGGAGTTTTAAGAACACGTCATGAATCCAGCATATACTTTTCTTACAAATTATGTGGCACATGCAATGCATACGGGCATGCAGGCACGCTCACATTCACAGAGAATCTGACATGTATGAAGTTAATTTATAACAGCGATTTTTCACCGTTTGCATCCTTGCTGAGCTAATTAGAGCATGTGCACTCTCGCACTTCACAAGATGGTATTGTTTACTAATATATTTGTGCCAGTGCAGGGGTAATTAAGACTCGCATACAGAAGTAACCAGAATACATTCATGAAGACATCATGGCCGATTCTATTTTGTTCCAGGAGATAACACTTTATATTTAATGTATATTTAATATGCCTGGTAGGTGAATGGGCCCCTTTAAGGCATAATTCAGAGGATCCAGGATCCGGATTTATAATTGCTCATCTTAAATGTTCAGTGATCAAGGTATGATATCTTCTGATATACTGTACAACTAAATCTCATCCTATAAAATGAGCTAATAAACATGAAACAAATCAAATTAGCACACGCCTTTTAAGCTCTAGCTCACATCATTGAACACACACACACACACAGACACACACACACACACACACACACACACGTTTGTTTGTGATGGAGGCGTCTATGTGTCTGTTCTGATATGTAAGTCTGAGCCTGCTTTTCCAAGACAGACAGCAAATCAGTCAACTTGATGAGATTACGCTAATTAGTTATGGCATAATAAGATAAGCAGTATAAGTCAGGTGGTCTGTGTAGTATGGTTATAGAGTCAAAATAATGATGATATGTGTATGAACCTGTATCTGTATTTGTACTTGTACCTGTGTCAGTACCTGTATCTGTATCTCTATTTGTACTTGTACCTGTACCTGTGTCAGTATCTGTACCTGTAGCTGTATTTATAGTAGAGTGCAGTGAAGATTATACACCACCACTTTTGTCTAAAAGGGCTCCTAATAAAAAGAAGTAAAAAATTACTTCTCTATAATTTTTTGGTAAAAATGTATTGAACAATGCTATTGTAGGAAATGAGAACAAAAAAATTATTCTGACAAGTATATTGAGGTAAAAGTATGAATAATAAACAAAAACACTGAAAATAGCAATTTTCAAATCAGAAAGTGTTGCAAACTGTGTCAGTACCTGTATCTGTATTTGTACATGGGTCAGTCCATTGCAATTCACCTAGAGGTTCCTAGGTGACCATCTCAGAGTTCAATGAAGCCTTAATCAGACATAGAACATTTTTCAACATCAACACTTGCAAAATTTCAAGGTCCTAGTTCAAAAACTTTCTGAGATATGTTCATTTAAAGATCGTACGCTAAACCCATTTGTCAGCATGTGACTTGCAATTTACCAAGTCTTTGCATACCAACAGAACAGGACCCACTCTTTTAGAATCTGCAGTTCATTGTCAGGGTTAGGTTGCTACTGATACTGCAATTTTTGAAAAAGTGCAATTGTGAACAAAGTATTTTGGAATTTTTGACACAGAAAATATATTCACCACCCCCCAAAAATATTTCTATAGAAAATTTAAGCATATTTCCATGTAAAACAAACCTTTTTAGATGAATAAATGTGATACGGTGTTTTAGTGAGTGTCCAAAAACTGAACGGTAGGTGAAAATTTGCTCATCTTGCGAGTCCCTGAAGAAGGTGTGGACAGTTGACTAAGGTTATGAAACTTTACCACATGCAACATGTATATCAGATCTAGCAACACACAAAATTTCAGCCTTGTTGCTCATTTCCTTCATACTTGGCCATCATCTTTAAATTTTCTGAAATGTTTTTGTTCTTGCACTTTCCTTCTGAAGAGGAAGAAAAAAATTGCATAAATATTTTGTATGAGATCAGAATATAGTCTTAAACTGGTATCAGTAATAATAAACAAAAACAAATGTTTTAAATTTGCTTTTATAACAATTAGAAAAGTGACATTTGTTGCGCATAATTTTCTGTCATAGATTCTATTATCCAATAATAACCATATAAGTTATATAACTTATATTTATCATTTCAAATGATGTATTTATATCCCCACTGAATAATTAATATAAGGGTATATTATGATAGAGATTATATACATTTTCTTTTCATAGAGTAATTTTGATGGCAGATTCTGACAGAGTTGGTCCTGTTCTGTTGGTATGCAAAGTTTCAGCCCTACACAGTAATTGTTAAGGGAGATACATGCCTTCAAAAATGACCAAAATGGTAAAGTTGCGGGCCAACAAATGGGTTTAGCCTGCAATCTTTAAATGAACATATCTCGAAAAGTTGTTGAACTAGGACCTTGAAATTTTGCATGTGTTCATGTTGAAACATGTTCTCCGTCTGATTAAAGTTGCATTGAATTCTGAGGTGGTCACCTGGGAAGTTTTCTGAAAGCTTGGTAATTTGACATGGAATGACTCACATGTACCTATATCTGTGTCCGTACCTGTATGTGTATTTATACTTATACCTAAATCTGTGTCAGTACCTGAATTTGTATTTGTACATGTATTTATACTTGTATCTGTATCTGTGTACCTGTATCTGTGTCAGTAGCTGAATCTGTATTTGTACATATACCTATACATGTGTTAGTACCTGTATCTGTGTCAGTACCTGTATCTGTATTTATACTTACACCTGTATCTGTGTCTGTATCTGTATCTGTGTCTGTACCTGTATCTGTGTCAGTACCTCTATCTGTATGTGTATTTTTACTTATACCTGTATCTGTGTCAGTACCTATACTTGTGTCTGTGCCTATATTTGTATTTGTACATGTATCTGTGCCAGTACCTGTATCTGTATTTGTACATGTACCTGTATCAGTATCTGTGTCTGTAGCTGTATCTTGTGTATTGTGTTTTAACTTACCTCCAGAACAGTTGACCTTTTTAATGTACCTTTTATTTCCTGATTCTAAATAATACAAAGTGGAGTCAAATAAAAACTACAAATTAGCACACACACACACACACACACACACACACACACACACACACACACACACACACAATAATTAATTTGTGTATGATGTTCAGTGTTCAGTAACTGTATATTCACCTAAACTTATTAAAAGACTAATAATACAGCTGTCCGGATTAAATTATTCGGAGGTGAAGATGTAAAACTTGACACTGATTCCCAGTTCTAGTCCTTCAGAAATAATTTAATGCACGTCCTCCTGCTCTACCACACACCTGTTTCATCTGGTGCAGTAATCGCCGAGCACTTCACAACCAGAGCCAAGGGTTAGACTGGGATCTTCAAGATTGTGATTGAAAACCAATCATATGCTGTTACTGCAAGAGCTGCTAAGATTGATGTTATCACTGAGACATTGGGAACTGTAAATGTTTCTGCTGAATGATTCTTCAGCATCTGTTCCCTTCAAGGCTTAGTTCTCAAACAAGTCTCCACAAAGTGTAGGCAGCTTTTATTTTGTTGTAGTTATTATATTTATAACTTCTGTTAATTATTATCTGTATTAAATCCTGATACAGGTCTGAACTAAAAACCTACACCAAATATGCAAACCTGTCTGGTTTGGAAGTTTTCATTCTGAGGTGTGAGTTCTTCATTCATTTATTCATTATCTGAAGCGATTAATCCTAATTAGGGTCGCAGGAAGGCTGGCACCCATCTCAGCTGACTCTGGGCGAGGGAGGAGTACATCCTGAACATCTCGCCAGGCCATCACAGGGCAGAACCACGCTGACAGCAACCCAATGGCCTACTCTTTTTGAACGAAAGCAATGGTTCTTTTAAATGCCTCTCACCACAGACATTGAGAGACATGGCTGGCCTTCGATAACCCAGTGAGCTGCACTGGGTGGACAGCAGTGACACCGGGGCTTAAACCCCCAACCTTCAGATCAGTAAGCCAGCACCCAACCACCGGGCCACCACTGCCCCCAGGTGTGAGTTCTAATGCATCGGATAAATGGTTAGTCAGCTCATGACATTTCTTCAGTACTTGGTCTTCACCATTGGTTATTCTCCTCATCTCTACCCTGACTGCTTTCCTGTGTCTCATCCCATTGTGTTCAGATTACACGCACCAGTTGCTTCTTGGCACCATACACACATTGTTTAATGAGACGAAACAGGTGCATTCTCCTCCTTGCAGCATTAGTATGACTTAATTCTTGATTGAAGATTATTGATATGAAGATATCACTCCTCTTCAATTTTGTTGCATCTACAAATTTTCAAATGTGGAGCAGAACAGGATGTTTATATTCATTGCTATCATTGCTATCTAGTATTATCGATCTCTGCCTATTTAAATACAGAAAACAAGAATTGCAATAAAGGGTGCCACATTGGTGTAGTAGTAAGCTTGTCTGCCTTAGAACAGCCCTAGTAGTAGGATAAAACAGTTCGGCTAATGAGTGAGAATTGCAGTTACAAAAATTTTATTCGAAATTTCGCACAGGATACCTGGGATTCACTCTGTGTTTCAGTTCGTCCCAAAGGTCTTGAGGGTTTGAGGTGAAGCCTATGAGAGGGTACAACCAACCTTAACTCAGCACGTCTACATGGCACCTTTGTGCTCAGGGGCATTGTTATGCCAAAACTGGTTAGTGCCTTCACGGAAAATTATACTGCTACAGCATCCAGAAACTTCTTACACAACTGTGTGCTTTCAGCTTTGTGGCAACAGTTAAGGGAAGAATTACATAAGGGTGTGATAGCTAGGAATTCACATACTTTTGGCTGTATAGTGTAGTTTTTAGTTGATAATTAGCTGATCATTTATTTAACATTGTCTCAGTGAACATCTCTGTTTTTGCTTTCTGCTCCTGTACATCAGATCAATGAATGTGTTAGTGAAAGTTTTAAGAAGACATTTTTAGCCCTACACACACCTCAAATTACTCAATTTTAATTCAAGTTTAATTTGTACTGTGCTTTTTATAATTGACATTGTCGCAAAGCAGCTTTACTTAGTAAACAAATTGGGTAAAGAATTTTAACTCCAACCAGTAGTAGCACATAGTAGATTTCCAAGAGCAGAAGAATCAGGACCACTGGTAACTCAGAAGTAGCATGGGTACCGCAACAAAAACAGAGAGAGAGAGAGAGAGAGAGAGAGATGCTCATAATATTAAAAAAAAGTTAAGAACAGAGACTGACTATGACAGCATAACTAAAAAGAGAGAACCAGCAGATGACAGACAGTAGAACACCCTGTGACATAAGGAATTCAGACACTCTACTGTCTAATATATCCCACAGTATAATATATTACAGTATGTATAATATCCCACAGTAGTCTTTTATTCACATCTTTTTCATCTGAGAGATTAGCTGAGAGAATATCCAGTGAATGTTAAAATATTCACTCTTATGTGAAAGATTCTGTTTTTGAACTTGGCTGAGCTAGTTTGGTAAACAATTTTGTTTATTAATGAGATGAAAATGTTGTCCATAGATACAGTATTTCAGGATTTGGTGCTTTAGTCTAATAGTTTAGTGAAATAGTTTCCATCAGATTCCTGCAGGTTTCCATCAGAAATTTGGCCCATCAGAATCAGAAAGGACTTCTTTTAGCTACTATTTCAGAAACACATTAAAACAATCAGAAACCAGTAGAAAAGGCATTGATTGTACTCCAGTTTTAAAAGAAGTCAAGTTATAAACTTTTGCATCATCAGCATGGGCATGTTATCAGGAATTTCTTTTCAAGGGAAAATTAACAGAATGGTGAATCATACTTGATGAAAATAATGGAGAACTGACAAGCAGATGAGATGAGATTTCACACACATCAAAAAATACTAAGAATGAAACAGCCATCAAGACCAGAAATGAGGGAATTGTGTAGTACAACAGAAAGAGAGGGATACTGAGAAAAAGAAGAATGGAAAGAACAAGTAAACACTATGAGGTTGCGACTCGGTAATTCTCGGGACTTGGTAATTACTCGGCTTGTGTTGAACAGGGTAAAGTCCTGCTCTCATCCCTGCAATTAATCAGAGAGAGAGAGAGAGAGAGAGAGAGAGAGAGAGAGATTACACAAAAGTACAGGTCAGAGGTCTTACCCAGTTGCACTCAAAAAGCACAAGAGCTAGAAAGGGAAATGTTTATAACAGTTTAAAACTCCCATTTTCTTTAGCTGCTCATCCTGCTCACAAGCTTAAACAAGTGTATAATTACAGATGAGTTTAAGAACCACAATCAGTGTCTAGTTTCAATTTTTACACTTATTCTTCCTGTTTGTATAATTTGCAAAAACTGTATTGAATGAAGTTTCACATGTACAAAAAATAATTTGGTTATTTTAAAAAAACGAAAATTTATTTACCTTTGAAATGTGGGAGGTTTTATACGTTTCAAAACCTCATTTGTATGGATGGGGGCAAAGCAAAATAACTAACTAAATAAAATCTCTTCTGCTAAACCTTTTTCAGTTTTTGATTTTGAAATACTATTTTAATCCTGCAAGGGAAATTTTGGCTCTGCATTTAACCCATCCAAAGTGAGCACACACATGTAAGCAGTGAGCTCACACACACTCGAAGCAGTATGCGGTCACATTGCCGTGCCCAGAGAGCAGTTGGGTGTTAGGTGCCTTGCTCAAGGGAATTTCGGCCATGAAGGTGGAGGAAGGAAAAGTGCTCCTCATTCCCCCTGCTGACACATTTTCCCTGCAGGATCAGAAATAGAACCTTGTGGTCCCAAACTCACTTCTTTATCTATTAGGCCATGGCTATTTGTTTTCATTGCAGCTGTATTATATTTCAATATGCAGTGTTTTTTATGTAATTTCATTAGATTCTGACCTGAATGTTCACTGTTTTATATCTTAATGTGTGTAAAATCTGTCTGCCTCACAGTAAGAAAGTCCCGGGTTCAAGTCCCAGGCTCAGGCATTGCTGTGTGGAGGGAAACTGTTTATAATGTTCTCCCCGTACTTGGTTTCCTCCAGGTACTCCGATTTCCTCCCGCAGTCCAAAGACATGCATGTTAGGCTAATCAGCTGTTCCAAATTGCCCCTAGATGTGGATGTGATTGGTTGCATGTGTGTTGGCCCTGCAATAGTCTGGTGTGCTGTTAAATGAACCCTGCCTTCACCCATGTTGGCTAAGATAGGTTCCAGCCTCGCTCCAACCCTAGCGGGCTTAAGCGGTTCGGCAAATGACAGAGAGTGTTTATAATTATAAGATTATACAAGATTATAAGAAGAGCTGAGAGCCAAAGTGGTCCCATAAAAACTGAAAAATGTGAAAAGGTGATATTTTGACAGGTGTGGATAAGGTCTATGCATGCCAGAAAGGTCCCTTCATCTTCCTTATGACCTTGAATCATAGTGTGAGCATCGTCCCTGATTTTTATATTGCAAAACCTTCATGTCATTTTCCTCAAAAACAGCTTTCTGTTGGTTACACCACTCCAGTTCTCAACTCTTCATATAATATAAGATTATTCATCCTATGTGTAGATCAGGGGATTTCTGTCTTTTCCAGTCACACACAGGACAGGTGTCACACACCTTCCAGTCACACAAAGGACAGATGTGCTGTCAAGTTTGCTTCTAATTTGGCTGAAAGCCCTTGAGTGGCACAGTGGCGCAGTGGTTAGCATGTTCGCCTCACAGCAAGAAGGCCTGGGTTTGATTCCCGGGCTTGGAGCGTTTCTCTGTGGATTGTGTGTTCTCCCTGTGCTTGTGTGGGTTTCCTTCGGGTACGCCAGTTTCCTCCCACAGTTCAAAAACATGCACAGTAGGCTAATTGGCTAAATCACCCCCAGGTGTGTGTGTTTGTGAATGGTTGTGAGTGTGTTGGCACTGCAATCGCCTGCCCTCGCCCAGAGTCAGCTGAGATGGGCGCCAGCCTCCCCGCGACCCTAATTAGGATGAAGCAGCTTCGAAAATGAATGAATGAACAGTGAAAGTCCATAGCATAGCTCTGTGGATAAGACTGCTGAGTCCTGTTGAAGATCATTCATCATGCCTGGTTCCTCTCAAGGTTTCTTCCTCGTGTCAACTGAGGGAGTTTTTCCTTGCCACTGTCACCGTGGGCTTGCTCATTAGGGATGTGTAGGGGATTGTAGAAAAATGTTTAAATTCCTCTTTAAATTACTTTTACTATGTAAAGCTGCTTTGCGACAATGTCAATTGTAAAAAGCGCTATACAAATGAAGCTGAATTGAATTGAATCATTCATTTAATTCTACTAGGGTAGAGACTGGAGCCTGTTTTAGCCAACTCCAGGTTAAGGAAAATTGTTAAAAAATGTTCACCCTAAACAGCTCACCAGTCCACACTAGGGCCAACACACACAACCATTCACACTCACACCTAGGGGCAATTTGGAACAAACAGTTAACACTAATGTGCAAGTCTTTGGACTGTGGTAGGAAACAAGAGTAGCCGGAGGAAACCCTCACAAGCACAGGAAAACATGCAAACTCCACACATAAACACCACTGCCAAGCCTGAGAATCGTTTGCTGTGAGGCGGATGTGCTTACCACTATGCTATCATGTTTAAATGTTTTCCTTTATTAGGAAATCATTTTGAGGAAAATGCAGATAAGGACAAGTCTCAAAATAGATACATAAGATATATTTGGTTTATTGTAATCTTGAAATAGAAAATACTTGATAAATCTGTCCATACAATGTGTTTGAGATATCTGTAATCCAGTAGGCTTTCAAACAGAAACAGGATGTTCCACATCATAAAAAGACTAATAATAAACACAGCGAGTCCATGTATCTGTACCGAGGCAAGAACAGAGTGTGGGTGGGTGAGTGAGTTTTAGACAAAAAAAAATCCCAAAGTTTTTTCAATGGTGTGCTCTTTGTTTGTACTGTTTGGAGGCTGACATCTCAAATGGTCATATATAGTGTTATTTTACACCTTTTTTCTTTATGACTTAAAAAAAAAAATTGTAATTCCAGTCATTTGTCTTAAACATGAGCATCAAGACTTAATAGACTTAAAAGTGTTCTTCATATTCCACTTTTCACAGTGAGAATACACACTCACCCAGCTTTATTTTCTTTGTGTGTGTGTGTGTGTGTGTGTGTGCATGTGTGCTAGAGATAGGAGTTTATTAGGATTTAAGCCATACAGCAGCTGACTTGTGTGTGTGTACATGCATTAAAAGTGAACAGGATCTCTGCTTTAAAGGCATCAGACGTAAGGTGTGTGTGTGTGTGTGTGTGTGTGTGTGTGTGTGTGTGTCTGAGTGTGTGTATGTGTGTTGGCAGTTTACTAAAAGCCAGATGGAAGGCAGGGCTGATATTGATTCTTAGAGAAGTGTAGGAATTAGTGGGATCATATTAGATAGTGCTGCCTGTCAGCCACTTGTAGAGTACGTGTGTGTGTGTGTGTGTGTGTGTGTGTGTGTGTGTGTGTGTGTGTGATCATATCAGATTTCTCTGCTTGTCAGTCTCACTAATGCACAGACAATAATAGAGGTCAGGACACAGTCGCGACTCCCCTCACTCCCCCACATATCGAACATAAAATACAAACACTATTAGCACAATACAGGCTGAACACCCACCAGCAACTGTATATATACATACATACATATATATATAAGATCTTGAGTCTATTTTCCGTGGAACAGTGCTCGATACGTCGAAGTAGAGCTAAATATATTGTATGTGGGAAAAAATAACAGTACTACA
>JAQMYF010000024.1:34759880-34774087 GCA_030014195.1 Neosilurus mollespiculum | reverse complement strand
GTGGGAAAAAATAACAATTAAGCAATTAAGGCCCCAACAGTAGCAGCTTGGCGGTACTGCGGCTTGTACGCCTGACCTTCAGATCAGTAACCCAGAGCCATCTTAACCACTGAGCCATTCAGTGCGCGTGGGTCCATTTCCAGGCAAATAACACAGTGAGTTCAGTTTAATGCTCCGGTTATCTTTCAGTGCAAGTTCATTATGAGGTGGAGAAACCTAATGTACTTCTCTAAGAAAAAAAAAAAAAAATACATTTATCACACATTTTAAATTCATGCTGTGTTGTTCTTCTTTTTGTTGTTTGTTTTTCTTTTTTCTTTATAAATGTAGATTTGATAAAAATTCAAGATATATTTTTGTACATTTGGATATAAAGAGACATGAAATTTCTCTTCTGCGGCAAGAGCTGATACATCTGGGAACCCCGGCTCTAAACAGCCATGCTGCATGTGAAGGGGTGATACTTGCTGTAGTTAATAAAAAACATTATCTCACATGTACTTACAAGCAGTTAATATTCATTAAAAGTGTGAACAAAATAATCAAAACACATAAAATAATGTTCAAATGAAAAATAAGCATCGTGAGCACATCTCGTTTATCTTGCTTCAGTCACAAAATCATACATTTGTTTTTTCTATACCAAGATGTATGAGAAATGTTTCTAGAGTAGTACATGATATAGGTCACATGACTGGGATTTTATCTGTGATTGGACAAATCCTAAACCACTGTTTGAACAAATCTACTGAGCAATAAACAAAGAAACTAATACCAACAAAACAAATCAGTAGCAAGGCAAGTCAAGACTCTTCCTTTCTTTATTTCCTTCAGGCACTGATACAAAAAAGTTACCTAAAAAATCCTGTACTTCTACCTTTGTCGGGACATTCAGCGAAATGATGCTTTTTCTAATCCTAACCCCAAATGCCATCGTGGCCATGTCATGGTGGTTTGAACAAAATCACCTGAATTTTAAGAATGGTGTCAAACAAATAATAAATATTCAAATAAATATTATAATTATTTCCATCTCACCCACACCGGGCTCAAAAACTTTACAATTCCTTTGATTTGAAAACTCTAATTATCAGCAAGTATTTTAGACATTTGTGGCATATTTAGATGACGTTTTGGCAAATAAATTAAGGTAAAAATCATGACCCCACTCCTTTAACCATCAACATCCCAAACTTCCTCCCTAATCCTAAAGTAAATTTAATTCTACCCTGATCCCTAAAACCAAGTCACAAGAAGAGAGGATCAGCCAAAAATCCCCTCACTGCCCAAAAATGCTCTCATGCAATTGGTTAAAAACCTATTCTAGTTCTCAGCATATAGAAAAGTATAAGTACACACACACACACACACACACACACACACACACACACACCTGGTGGCGCTGAACATCTGTATGTGATCAATACTTTGCTGTGTGTGTGTGTGTGTGTGTGTGTGTGTGTGTGTGTGTGTGTGTGTGTGTGTTTCAGGGGGGTTGATTATCGCCTGTTTGTATTTTTTCCTTCCTGGCAAAGTCTTTCTGGTACACACACTGCATCATATTATTTCCTATTAACAATATTTAGTGTAAAAAGATGAGTACGTGTGCGTGCATGAGTGTGTGGGTGTGTGCAGCAAGTAATCTCTGTATCATATAAATCAAACCCTTTTACAGTTAAAGCTTCTTCCTCAATCAACTACAGGAAAATAAACACACACACAGGAACTGAAGACACACACACACACAAACTAATGTGCATACATGCATGTACACACACAAACACAAAGTTCACACACAGTTTTTGCTTCTTTCTCACACATCCTTTGTTCACACACTTCTTTAGAAAAAAAAAAAACAGGGACCACACACACACACACACACACACACACACACCATCATAACACAGAAAAAACTACTAGGGCATTTCCAAAAAAAAAAAAAACAACAACAATAAAAGTTCACTCGCTGCTCGTTTACTTGCGCTGGACGACCTGGCCCAACGAGTTCATGTCACTTCCGGGGGAAAATGATTGTTCCGCATTGGTTCAGCCCCTGCTAGTAATCCACGAGATAAAATTGCCCAGTATAGTGTTTTTTATGGTCAATTATGTTAAAATTAGCTCCCTATCACTTAAACACACGAATTATGCTGTAAGGATCACCAATACCAGCACTGTTTAAATATGCCTGAAGGTTACTGTATTACTAGGTTGAATTGCCGGGTTAAAACAGGAGAAAGTACTTCAACCTAATCATAAATAAAATTCAGACTATAACACTTATAATAACACGAGGGCACTGAAGGTCTCAAAAAAATGCTAAATAAGATTAGATTTTGCAGAACAGTGTTACCAGGCAACAAAATAGCCACTTCTCATGATCGAGCCATATCTGAGTGGGCTACTGTGAGCCAAGGCCATTATTATCTCTATTGTCACTTCAAGGCCACAACAAATCCAATGCAAGAATCCCGAGGATTTGGGCCCAACGATAATCCCTGCAGAGACGAGGCCAACCAGGGAGTAAGGCGATGTGAAAATGGAAGGCGGGGTTGATCGCATATAAACCATTAAGACACTGTGATGTAAACAATTAGCCCCATGGAATCTTTGTAATTCGTGTGCAAATATGTTTTTATAATAAAACTAGTACAGAAGCAACATTAAGCACTAAACACTAATACTAGTTAAGCTTACTGGTGTAATAGACACATGTGGTGGTAAAATATTGTTTTAGTCGTATTTTATTTGGTAACGTTGGTGCTCTCGCTGTAACTGTACCATGCGTCGCTGGATTGCTCTCTCTGAAACTTTTGCTTCAGTCTGAGTTGGATTTGTTCTTGTTAGATCTTCTGTAGGTGAGGGATCTTAGGTGGAGTGGGTGGTGTTTACAGCAAGGCAGCTTGTTATGGACGAGAAATCTTCTAGGCTATAGGAGCAATAATACAAACACAAACAGGGTTTCAGCTCTGAGGATTAAATCCCCAGGCTACAAACCTCGGGTAGCCTTGAGATAGCCCTGGTTTGCCCCAGCATGATAGTGGGATAGCAGCTAATAACAGTTCAGTGTTCTCCTTTTGTTTTTATTCAGACCTGGTTTTAATACAATTGTAACTAATCACCACATATTAACTTGTATAAGACAGAATACAATTTATATTTTAATATAATTTGGATTTAAACAAAACAAACTCAAATCAGGCCCACCGGTCTGCAATCAGCATAACATTCCTCACGAGTGTGTGTGTGTGTGTGTGTGTGTGTGTGTGTGTGTGTGTGTGTGTGTGTGTGTGTGTGTGTGTGTGTAAGATGTTAAATTCCTGAAGTACCTCAACAGAGAGGGCGTGTCCTATAAAACACAGCGTTTAGGAAAGAACAAATTTCTTCAACTACTAAATAAATGAATAAATAAATAATTAGAAACAAGGACGCACACACACACACACGTACACAGAGAGAGCACACACACCAACCAAAGCCTGGACAGAGAAACACAGATGGAGCAAAAAGAGAAAAACAGACAGAGAGAATCCATATGAAGCAGAATGACCTCATGGTGTGGGGGAGGCTTAAATACACAAACACACATGTGCGCGCACACACACACACACACACACACACACACACTTACAGTAAGACTGTCACGGATGTATATGTTATTGAAGCTAAATGTGTGTAACTTTTACCCTGAATCTTTATGAAACACCATCATTATTTCCACCGTCATGTATTTGTTCTTTCACATCCAGGTCCAGCTGAATGTAGTACCTCAAGATTTTTATATCCATCAGTGTTTGTATATAACCCATCACTGTTCCCAGAATCCTTCTCAAGTGCTACAAATTTGTGAGCGCTGCTACACACGGCCCAACTATATACACAAGAACACTCTAACAGACAGAATAGATCTCGCTGTGTGAAGAATGTGGGTGTTTCTTCACCAGCTGATTTCCGGATCATGCTGCATGATGATGTAAACAGAATCAAGTTGTGTTCTTTAATCGCAGGACTAGCGTTCTGCACAATATTAGCTATCAGAGACACGTGCCATCACATAGTCTTTATCTTTTTAAACAATATTACTCCAAGGAAAGCCAGAGGAGAATGCTCAGAGAGCTGAATGACAGACACTAGTGCAATAATCACAAAATAAAACCACAAAATAAACACCAACCAAAATAGACTGAAAGGATGTTTGGTATTTTTCTTAAAAAATAAATTGTGTTATCTTGTTCCGTGTTTATGAAGTTAAACTATCTAATAAAATAACGCCTGATAAAATACCACATGCATTTTATTTCTTCCTTTCTCACACACACAGAACTGCACACACACACACACACTGAGAGAGGGGCCGGGCTGTGAGAGACAAAGCTGTCCATTGTAAAAGGTAGAGACTCAAAACAAAGAATGAAAGTCACTTGTTCATTTCGTCACCCCTCATTCCCAATTACTCTTTCGACCACAGTTTCTCTCTCTCTCTCTCTCTCTCTCTCTCTCACACACACACACACACACACACACACACACACACACACACACACACAGTCCACTCTGTCTCAGTGTTACTGTCCTTCTGTTGAGGTTTCACTTCACATTTAATTAGAAAATAAAATATAATAATCAATGCACACTCCAGTACGCGCACACACACACACACACACACACACACACACACACACCATAAAAAACTTGTGATCTTACCAAGGTCTGCAGACTATTACTCCTCTCTTTCGACGTCTGTTATAACTTACTTTGCGTGTGTGCGTGTGTGTGTGTGTTTCCTACTTGTAAAAGTTATAATCCCAAAGGCAGACACAGCAACAGCCTCAGAACTGAGAGTCAAGTAGAAGTTGGCAGTATATGTGTGTGTGTGTGTGTGTGTGTGTGTGTGTGTGTGTGTGTGTGTGTGAGAGAGAGATAACTGGAACAGCGATTACAGCTGAAACTGCACCAATTAGACAGTTACAATGTCACTGGGGGTGTGGCTTTTTCACACCTAGATCAACAAACCAGCATGAATGGGGATGGGGAAATTCTCTCTCTCTCTCTCTTTCACACCCCCCCCTTCTCACTGTGTCTCTCTCTCTCTCTCTCTCTCTATCTCACCCATTCTCTCTCTCTCTCCCACCCCTTTTCTCTGTCTCTTTGAGAGGTTTGTGGGAGGTGCAGTGTGGGAAAAAGGGCTGAATCTGGAGGAAAGAAAAGACTGCAAATAAACAAACAGGGGATGATGTTCTCAGTGTGTGTCTGAAACACAGTGTTTCCTCAATCAGATGTTCATCTCACACACAACTCCAGATGCTGCTGCTAAACTGACTTAAACTTAACTTACCTAACCAGACTTGACAACTAGATTTTCAGGTTTACCAACTAAAGTTTAACTTTTAACTTTTTTAGTGTGGCAGCCATGGCATGTTCAACCATCATCTGCACGCTGACAGGGTGTCAGGCACAGCCAGCAGGTAACATGATGAGCTATTAGTGTAATTGCTGGGTATATTTATGTGGGTTCTTTGTGTCTTTGCAGATGGTGAGAGGCTGGTGATCAGGAAGTGAGCTGAGAGCAGTTGTGTGTCTGCAAGTGAGGATTAAAAGGCATCTGAAATGTGCCCAATTTTATTTGAAAGTAAATAAACTGAGTGACTTTCTGCCTGTCTCTGACTCACCAAAAAGTATCCCAACTTAAAAAGTGTTACACTGGTGCCTAAACTCGGGATACTGGAGAAAGCCTCCGGAATGGGATCTGCGTGACTTAATACTTCATACAGTATCTGAGGCATCTGAAAAATAGGCTCCAGCTCACCTGCAATCCGCAATGGATAAACAGTATGGAGAATAGTGGGTAGTGGAGTGTAATGGGGTGTAACCGCATATACTAATGTATTTGATCATGTACTGTGGTGTTTTATTGTATGTAGTGGTGTGTGAGAGACTGTATACTGGTTTGTGTATGACGAAGTGACTGTGCATACTGATATGTCTGTAATTGTGGGTAATAGTAAGTGTATGATTGTGTGTACCACTCTGTGTGGGTGTGTGTGTGTGTGTGTGAGTGTGTGTACTGGTGTATGTGATTGTGTGTACAGGTGCAGGTATTTGTGTGTACAGTTGTAGGTGTTTGTGTACAGGTGCAGGTATTTTTAGGTATTTGTGTGTACAGGTGTGGGTTTTTGTAGGTATGTGTGTGTACAGGTGAGGGTTTTTATAGGTATTTGTGTGTACAGGTGTGGATTTTTGTAGGTATTTGTGTGTAAAGGTGTGGGGTTTTATAGGTATTTGTGTGTAAAGGTGTGGGTTTGTGTAGGTATTTGTGTGTAAAGCTGTGGGTTTTTGTAGGTGTGTGTGTACAGGTGAGGGTTTTTGTAGGTATTTGTGTGTACAGGTGTGGGTTTTTGTAGGTATTTGTGTGTAAAGGTGTGGGGTTTTATAGGTATTTGTGTGTAAAGGTGTGGGTTTTTGTAGGTATTTGTGTGTAAAGCTGTGGGTTTTTGTAGGTGTGTGTGTACAGGTGAGGGTTTTTGTAGGTATTTGTGTGTACAGGTGTGGGTTTTTGTAGGTATTTGTGTGTAAAGGTGTGGGGTTTTATAGGTATTTGTGTGTAAAGGTGTGGGTTTTTGTAGGTGTGTGTACAGGTGAGGGTTTTTGTAGGTATTTGTGTGTACAGGTGTGGGTTTTTGTAGGCATTTGTGTGTAAAGGTGTGGGTTTTTGTAGGTATTTGTGTGTAAAGGTGTGGATTTTTGTAGGTGTGTGTGTACAGGTGAGGGTTTTTGTAGGTATTTGTGTGTACAGGTGTGGGTTTTTGTAGGTATTTGTATGTAAAGGTGTGGATTTTTGTAGGTGTGTGTGTACAGGTGAGGGTTTTTGTAGGTATTTGTGTGTACAGATGAGGGTTTTTGTAGGTATTTGTATGTAAAGGTGTGGGTTCCTATAGGTATTTGTGTGTACACGTGTGGGTGTTTCTGTATACTGGCATGTGGAATTAGCTGTTGCTCTTACATTGTTCAGTTCTTTCTGGTTGCCGAAGAGTGGATGGTAGCGACGGTATTTGCCCTCACGGTACTTAGCTATGATAAAACGGCGGCGCTCTTCACTGCGGCTGAGCGGAGTCAGGGCCTCACTGGGGGGGATGTTCGCTGCCCAAAACTGATTGGCTCGCTCATTACCTAGCTCGAGGAAGAGCTGATGCAGAGAAGAAATTAAAAAATTAGAGAAATTTTAAAATCTTGCTAACAATACTAAACAAATACTTACATAAAAAATAAATAACAATTCGTTTTACAACAACAGTTCTGTGTCTTTCTTCATTTCTTTATTTATTCATATATATAAACATTTTGTTTCTTTTTTGGGTGTGGGGTGGTCTTTGAGACAATACTTTGTTAAAATGTATTTGATTTTGTGAATAAATTTAAATTTGTGTGTTTTTGTTGAAATTTCTATGATTTGTTGTTGCTAACTTTTGAATGAGGTTTGGTGTTGTAGGTATTTTTTAGCTAGCTTATGTTTGTTTCAGTAGCCAGAGCAGTCATAAATAGAATTGTAGCTAGAGCACTCATTCTGGTCATATAAACGCAAGAGTAGTTTTGTTTCAGTTTACTGGGCTTCACAGCAAGTTGCATTACTGAAATGTGTGTCATGTTCCAGCTAAGGTTAAGCTGGAGCAGTTGTGTTGAAGTTTATTAGTGGGGGTTTTGTTTTAATTAATTCGGTGGTCAGTGCAGTTTCACTACTGTTTATTGGGTGGTGTAGCCAAACGCTTATTATGCTAGTGCAGTTGTGTTGTGTTGTAATAAAGTTTACTTTAATTAAGTGTGGTTTTGTAGGAGTTTTTAGAAATAATAAGCTTTAAATAGGACAGCTGTGTTTGCTGTAGCTAAGTTTAAGCTAGTGCAGTTTTGCTCACTAGTTTCATGGGTACTGTAGTTATGTTTAAGTTAACACAGTTTATTTGAAATTTATTGGCTGTTATAATGTTTTAATTGTTTTCTCAATGTAAAATATGTACTCTTTACTAGAGGAGCTTTTCAGTATTGCAGTAACATACAAATGTGTATTTAAAATACACAAAACATTTTACCAGCTAAAACAAGCAACTGGTGCAGAAACAGGTAACAATAACATATAACAGAGGTAGACAACATTCAGTTCAATTTACTTTTATTTGTATAGCGCGTTTTGCAACTGACGTTGTCGCAAAGCAGCTTTATGGTAAAACAACTTTGGTAAAGAATTTCTCGACAAACCCTACACGTCCCCAATGAGCAAGCCCAGTGTGATGGTGGCAAGGAATATTATAAAATCATCTGCAAAAGTAAAAAGCATACCTGGATTAAATCATCAGTCCACACCTTTCTGTCCATTTTGAGGCTCCGTACTTTTGATATGCTTGGACCAAGACCACGGTGTTCTCCTTGAAGAGAAAAAAAAAACAATCATTCAGTCATTCATTCATTCATTTTCTAAGCCGCTCAATCCTAATTAGGGTCACGCGGAGGCTGGTGCCCATCTCAGCCAACTCTGGGCGAGGGCGGGGTTCACCCTGGTAAGATCGCAAGACCATTGCAGCGCTAACACACATACAACCATTCACGCCCACACTCACACCTAGGGGCACTTTCGTACAGCCAGTTAGCCTAACATGCATGCTTTTGAACTGTTGGTGGAAACCACTGCAAGCACAGGAAGATGCACAGAAACACCCTCACCAACCATGGGGTGCGAAACCAGAACCTCCTTTATGTGAGTCAAGAGTGCTAATCTCTACACCACTGTGCCCCATAGAGTGTATTTTAATAGATATATAATATAGTTTGAATTTTAAAACACCGGTAGGAAGACATGCAGGATAATGTTGTTGTCCAGTTTATCACTAGCTTTGTGTGGTCGCAATATTTTAATATGTGCCATAACTGCAGAGGTTAAGGAGTGTGTAATAAATGCTGCAGATATTTTAATGGCGTTAAAGTGTGAATAAACATTCTATTGCATCTTATACCTTTTTTTTTAGTTTACCTGCACAGCACTTGCAGAAGACCACACCCAGATTAATGGCTGCCCACTCGGGTTTGGTTGCAGTACAGTCGGCACATTTCTGATTGGCTGGCTCCGCCCATATTTTCTCGGCAACCTCATAGTTGGACAGAGCCTCTGCAATGGAGTTTCTCATCGCCTCAACCCATTGGTCTTTCAGCTGGTCAGTTTCTGCAACAAAGCTACACAGAAAGAGAACATAATTATCACTAAGCACATCACTGACCACCATCACCGACTCACTGTTTATATTCGGGCTTCGTCTTTAGAATTATGATCTAATATCTGGAAGTGGTGAACTTTTACTTTCATAAAATACATTAACAATGCACACTGCATGAGACACAGAGAGACAGACAGACAGAGACTGATCAAGAGTCATGAGAGAGAGAGAGAGCTGGCCAACCTAAATATGCGGTAGGGTGTGGTCAGGTCGAACGCTTTTCTGTCCATGTCCTTCACATTCCCCACATTCATATCTATAGACGTGATCCCGATCCCCAGCTTATAGTCCTGAACAACCAAACAGCGGATTAAGAAACCACACACACACACACACACACACACACACACACACACACAATAAGGTTTCTTAAATATGGTAATTAGAGACTTAAGTTGCAATGTAAACCTGTGTGTAAAGAACATATTTAATCCCATTTATGAAACCCCAGAAAGCAAATACAGCACTGCAGTCGTTATTATTAATTACCTCAGCGTTTTTATAAAGAAACACTTTGTCTCCACACACAATGGTGTAGAGTTTCGAGCGCAGGCCTCGGAGCTCCAGGTAACCTTTCATCTCGGAGGTCAACTCAGAGCTCGACTTCCGGCGAGATGAATTGGTGATGTCATAGAGCACTGACACCCACTCATTCCTCTCCACTGACAAACACAGAGAGACAGAGAGAGAGAGAGTACATCAATTAGTACATTTCTTTAAAGAATTTTACATTTTGAGAACCAACATGAGGCGATGAGTCGCCAAAATCTATTTCAAAAGTGTTACTATGGCTCTGAGACGTGTACTTATCACCTCACACAAAACAACAACACATAATCCACAGTGTCTTTAATACAACAGATACAATGGAAGAGCTCAAGCGTGTTCGGTGTATCAAGTCGGGTCCTTATGATGTAAAAGCAGCATAAAAGTGTGTGGGACCCAACATCATTCTGATAATATATGCATTAATAACAGTAGGGATGACAGACAGTTCATTACACAGTTAAGTTCAAAGTAGAACTGATTTCATTGGTTCATAAAGTTTTATTAACGATAAAGGTCTACTTGACATGACAGGAGGTCCCAGTGTGTCCAACACCTGTGTTTCTCAATTGGTTTAACGTTCGTAGATGAAGACTGCGGACCTCCAACTACTTCAAAACAATCACTTCGAGCATTAAAAGCATCTTAGAAATTAGACTTTTCATAGATCACTTGATTCCCCATGATTCCATGCACACTATGTTATAGGGCAATCAGCGGTCATATCAACAAAGGAAATTCTCATGGAGACAAAGGAAACAAAAGTCACCAGGACACGATATATTCCTCCAACCCCCACATGTCAGAAAATATGAATTGCAATAATCCCAAAACATTAAAAAGCACAATTACACTATCTAGTAAAAGTAACTGCCAAGTTTGATGAAAAAATCTCAAATAGTTACAGTGTTCGGGGCTGGAACTAAAATAATTACAGACAGATGTATGGATGGATCCACAGACAGACGCACGGACAGACACAAGGACGGACGGACGGACGCACTGATGACTATGTCAGACAGGTTATACCCTCAGAACCGATCTGAATCAAACTAGATGTGTCTGTTTGGAAATATACCATCTAAGTAAATTCATCATTATTAAATAGACTTGCCATATAAAAGACAACTTACAAACCAACTTAATATGATGGAAAATTTGGCTTACCACAGTGAGGGGTGCACTGAGTGTTCAGTCACATGACTAAGCATTGCATAAGCTGAAAAAGACCATAGCAAGTTGCATGCTTTGGCTCGACTCTCGACGTACTGCCGACACACTACTCTGAAATGTCAAAGCAGATCTCCTTCCAGCCAGGTTAAAAAATTCATGTTACACAAGTACTGCAGCCAAAAGCAGCAAGAAACAAGCTCATAACCTTCCTTTTCAAGCTCATAAACAGGCGAATATCATTATTCAGCTGATCACAGCGCAATGCATATAACCGATACAGTCGACCCCTTTCACACCTATACTCAGAGCCACCACTTCACCCAGATTGCATGTTAAAACCAGGTGTGAATAAGGCCAAAGTGCAACAGGTCCTAGCTTAAAGAATGTATCAGAGTGGAGTTTTCTGGTGCAGGTTTAACGCAGATGCCTTTTAGGAGGCCAAGAATCGTTGAGTCTAATTTAGAAATATTTATATACTCACAGTCACTCTCTGCTCGAAACAGGAAGGTGCGATTATGAGTAACCACCTCAAACTTCTGATCTCCCACACTGGTTACTGCCGTGATGGAGGATGTTGGGATGATCCGCTTTGAATAGACGTCCTGCAAAAACACACACATTTTACAATCAAGTTTGAAAACAGGGGCATGGAGAGATTTGTAGGTGAACAGGAGAACACACATTTCCTTCACAAATATTTTGTATTCAATTATTAATCCATCCATTATCTCTGCCATTTACCCTTCAGGGTCGTGGGGATAGCTGGAGCCAATCCCAGCTGACATCGGCTAGAGGCGGGGTGCACCCTGAACAGGTGGCCAGACTAGCACAACCATCATCACTAACATTCACACCTATGAGCAATTTAGAGTAGTCAGATGACCTCATGTATATGTCTTCGAACTGTTGGAGGAAAACGAGTACCTGGAGGAAACCCATACAAGCACAAGGAGAGCATGGAAACTCCACACAGAGATTTTACAACTACTAGTACTACTACTAGTAATAATAATAATAATCATAATAACAACAATAATATAAGTTACATTTATAATGCCTCTCAGAACACCCAATTCACTTTATACAAAATAGAGTCAAACACCACAGGCTTTAGTGAATAGGTGAAATTTCAGCGCTTTTTTTCTGTTTGTTTGTTTTGTTTGTTTATTTGAGATGTCCATAGATCGAGCACTGCAGATCTCAGGGGGTAAGTTTCAGAAAGTGGGGGCAGCAGCACTCAAGGCTCAATCCCCAAAGAATGGCAGTCTGGTGTGGTGGATAGGGGGTAGGCCATGGACCTCTTTGGACCACACAATCGGTGACAAGGCATCGGAGAGGATAAGGTTCGACAAGTACTGGGGTGGGGGGGTTCAAGGGCATGGAGAAATTTGCTGGTGAGGGAAAGGATTTGGTAAAACATGCAGGACTTAACCATGAGCCAGTGAAGGTGCATGAGTCTGCGGTGACGTGCTGATAGAGCTTAGTGCAAGTGAGATATTCGGCAGCTGATTTATTTTTTCCCTCAGTTTATTTATGAAAGTTTTATTTAAGAAAGTACAGACAACATGGAAAAAAAGGGAACTCCATTCCACAATGATAACACAGCAAGTCTATTTACATGAAACCTAATACGAAAGTCACACTGGAGGAAGCCATAACCAAAATAAACCAATGAAAGAGTCACAAAGTAATGGCTGAGGTCTGGAAATATTCTTGGGTGGCAAAAAGGCAGCTTTCGTAATGAGTTGTTATTGGGTATGGTTGTTGTGGTATGTAAATGGAATGAGAGAGTGAAGTCCCCAATGACATCCAGATTGCAGACCTCTGGAAATGGAGAAACATCAGCCATCTACGTCAAGAATAAAGTCACCCAATTTCTAGAGCAGCAGTTCCAAGAGCTTGGTTTTATTATATCTGAGATTGAGAAGGTTGGATCACATCCAGGTTTTGATGCTTTCCAGGCAGCCCACATTGGATATAGGAAAACAGATTAGAAGTGCTTATGGTGACACACGTGTTGCTGAAGTTGGGCAGTGACTGCTCTGTTCAGGATTTGGCCGAGGAAAGTAAGGTTGAAAAACTTGGCAGTAGTTACTGTCATTCGGGTTCAGTCCAGGCTTTTTGAGAATGGGGGAAACAACAGCCATATTGAGGACTGAGGGTACCAGGCCAGGTACGTAGGGAAGAATTATTGATGTCAACCATAATGGGAGACAGGGTGTTTAGGCAAGCCTTGACCGGGGTTTCGAGCATTGGGTCCACAGAACAGATGGATTTAGTGGCTTGGTTTTAGTGAACAGCAGGGTGGCTTGAGAAGCACTCAATGGAGAAACGAAGGAGATGCAGTCCTGAGCCAGAAATGGCGAGACAACCTGAGCAAGGGATGAGAGTATATAGCAGGAGATGTTGATGGACCAAGTCCACTTTGGCCTGAAAGAAATTCAGGTGGGGGTGGGTCCTTGTGTGCCCAAGATTCAAACCTTTTCACTGTGAGGTAACACGGTGGCTCAATGCAGATCAGTTTCTAATTTTGCATTTAAAAGTTATTTGTATATTAAAATTAATGTGTATTAATTAACTGAAAATTAGAACTGAGTATTCAAACGAGCCATGCAATATTTAATTTTAATTTATTTAAATTGCTTCATGAATATCATTCCTAGTGGGGATTACGGCAACAATACAAAATTATAATAATAACAATAATAATTATAATAATAATTATTATTATTTTAAAAAAATTATGTGTAATAATAATTATTATTCTTCGCAGTAGAATCTCATTAGTATGCACTTTTAAATGCATTTCCGCTTAATATGCGCCAACCCTTGGACCCCAAATTTGTAACAAGGGGATGACCATGTTTTTTTTGTAATTTTCTCTGGAATTGTTTTAGAGCAATATGATGGCATCCTGCTTTGACCCATGGCAGCATTCACATCTGCACACAAACGCATTTGCACCCGAATATTAGCTCTATCACCTGTATACACAGCAATCCATACCTAGGTATAGGGAAGCACATAAGCACAAAAAAGAATAAACTGTGCATTCTAGTGTATATATATACTGTGTGCACAATTATTAGGCAAGTGATTATTTTGACCATATCATTTTATCCATAATTTCCAACTATAAAGCTGTATAAACTTAAATTCTTATTGGATTTAATGCATATCAGGTGATGTGTATTTGTGTAACGAGGGAGGGTGTGGCCTAAGGAGATCAAC
>JAQMYF010000024.1:34720557-34737344 GCA_030014195.1 Neosilurus mollespiculum | reverse complement strand
GATTGGCTGATTAGAAATTAAGTGTTAATGAGCAGTTGGACAGGTGTACCTAATAAAGTGGCCGGTGAGTGTATATGTGAGTCGATTTTCCTGACGGTGTGCACCCTGTATACAGAACAGCTTAAACTCTGGGCTGTTGGTGGGTTTTATCTGTGAAATTCATCTGATCAAACCTGTTAATACTTTATTTTAGATTTTAGAATATAAATTGTTTCTAAGGTGGCACAGTGGTGTAGTAGTTAGCACGTCCACCCATAGCAAGAAGGTCCTGGGTTCAAGTCCTGGGCGTTTCTGTGTGGAGTTTGTACTCCCCATGCTTGCGTGGGTTTCCTTTGGGTACTGTTTACCTCCCACAGTCGAAAGACATGCATGAAATGCTAATCGGATATGTGGATGTGGACAGTTGTGTGTGCGTTGGCACTGCAATGGTCTAGAAAGCTGTTTGGGGTGTACCCCGCCTTCACTCCGTATTGGCTGAGAGAGGCTCCAGGCTTCCAGTGACCCTAACAGTAGGATTAAAAGGTTCAAGAAGAATGAGTAAGAGTGAGTCAAATTGTTTGTAGCAACTAGCTATGCTGTGAACACCATAAGAAAAACGCTCGTCTGATTTTCAAAGAGGGCGTAGTGTGGATCAATCTAAAGGTGGACTTATGCAGCACCAGATTGTACAAAACCTGTGGATTCCTCTTTCCATAGTCAGCAGAATGATTATACACTTCACCAGCAAAGGAAAGGAATCAACAGCATCCCGCTCAGGTGGACCTGGACTCCTCTGACATGGATGGATCCCAAGACTTTTCTAACCTGTTCACGGCTTTAATACAAGGATTCTATGACTTTGCGGTTCAGGGGAGGTTTATGGATACTAAATTGAACTTTCCTAACGCTTTTAAAAATTTGTTTGTTTTTTTAAAAAATGTTTGGTTCATTTGCGAAGACAGTCGGTCCTGGCCCAGATTTAAACAAAACATTTCAAAACTACCCCTGTGGTGGCATGTCCTACATCCAGCTACGTGCATGTGATCTCAATAACACTGTAAATCGGCAGCAATGTTCTTGTGGAGAGCAATGGTTTTCTAACTGCACCGCTGCCTGCTCAGTGTTCTCCTGATGGTGGACCCATGAACTGTAACATTCGCCAATGTAACTGTAACATTCGCCAATGTAAGAGAAGCTCTTATTTGCTTACCTGGGTTACTTTGCAAACTTGGAAATTATCACACACCTCGCTCTTGGAGTGATGTTTGTTAGCCAACCACCACTAAAACAATGGTGTTCTCACTATTCTCAGTAAAAATCTCTCTGTTTATTGGTGGAATCTAATTCTTCAGAAACAGCTTGGTAACCTTTTCCAGCCTGATGAGCATTAAAGGACGTGTCTTAATTAACGATGCAAAATCATGTAAATTGTTTGGTTGGCGTATATAAATACATCCACGGCTGTTTTTGACCGATACACACTGTGGTTAATAAAGCCAGGTGATAAACTTCAGTGTTTTCCGAACAATCCCAGAGTACGCTCACATCGGAGCCGAAGTTGGTCATGTAACAATGTGACGTAGACTCCAGAAAACAACAGTCTAGCTTCGCTACAGTACAATGGCGGCCAGCGATAGAGACGCTCCTTCTCCATTCCCTTCGGACGGGTCTTTTAGCGATCAGAGTGAGGACTTAAACAATTGTTCAGGGCCCCAATTTACTTACATCGGACAGAGATGAAAGTGTCGATGGGGGATTAAACAATTTACAGGCCCCAGTTATAGAGCCTTATCGGTTCGAACCGGTAGCCCCTCCACAGGTTGCAGTTGCTAACAACGCGGAACTCCCAGTCAAGCTCATGGATGCAAACGATGGCCGTGAAAATCGTGCCAACAACATTGACTGGTAAGTTTTATTTCTATGTTCTGTCCGGAATTGATCACAAGCATCTAACGTTAGCGTTATTAATTAATTATTCCTACAAACATGACAAAATCAGAGGCTACATTATGTACTGTGCTAGTAATAGTATTAGTACATGTAATGTGTGTGTGTGTATTTACACACACACACACGCATATGCTAGTATGAGGGCCGATTAAGCTGAGCTATACATGATTAAAAGTAAATGTACCCTTCTAAAATTCATCTTAGTCATGGTTGTTCTCCGTCTCTCACTACAGGCACCTCGGGCCGTGCGTGGGTCGGTCTTCACGGGGCGAATACTGGGTACTGCATTTCCTCGTGGATTCCACAAATCGTTTCCACTTCGCGGATATTACTGGGTCAGTCGGCCACTGATGGAGAGAGACAACTCGGTGGGGGTTGTAACTGTTCTCCGAGTAGTTATTGCTACACCCGCCAACAACGCAAGATGTCACCAATTCGAATGAATCGCTTCCGCACTGAAGCGTTTTCTGTAAGTGACGTCAGCAGTCAGTTTTGGTGGAAAATGCCGAAGAGAGCGTTTTCGGAAGCATTCGGAGAGCGGAAAGTTTAAAGTGTCCTGGTTTATTAAGGGGGCCATGTGGGTGCAGTACGACCCGGGTGCACTCTAGTACTAGCACTGTTATTACTTTATGCTCGTAATCGTGGTAAATAAAAGGCTTAAGACACGTCCTTTAAAAGCTTTTTCTGAGTTCCTTACGAATCTCCTTTTTTAATAATACACCTCACCTCCACAAACATGATACACATCTCGAAACATGTCATGAAAATTACACATTAATTGGAATTAGAAAATTAGATCAGTGTTCTTTAAATAAAATAGGACGTCCAACACCTGCTTATCATCCCATTTCTTTTTACCAAATTCGCTTTTAAATTCTCGAGGTTCCCATACCACTGCTGCTCCCAAATATTTTCCTCAATAAATGAAGGTACAAGTATAATATCTTTGTCTGATATTTTTAACTGGGTCCTCTTTATGTATTTTAGAGACTAGTGTAATATAAAGATTAGGCACTGCCTAAAAGCAGAGCTACGAAACCATTCATTTCTACTAATAAAAGATTTCAATGTGAATTTGTTTTGATGATGCCATCGATGATGTAATGTTGATAGGTTCACTTCCGTAATACACGCCAGAAATGTCATGCGCTTCCTCAATGTGAATGGGTTAAAAGCTTTTCCATTCAAATGAGTAATGCATTGCAGGGCAGTAATAGTTTTTTTTTTTTTTTTTTTTTTTTAAAAAAAATGAAGATACCACCTGCATATGGGTAATAGAATTCTGTTTAGGTTGTTAAAAATGTGTATTTTATTTTATGGCTTGAAACAAGTAAAAGTTTGGAGGGAAAGATGGAGCAGAAGAAGTTACCATCACTCAGACCTTCATTCCCATTATGACGGATATATACTGGCATGAGAAATGCAAAATATCACCACAGGGTTCCCACATGTACACGTACGTACAGACAGAGACAATGTTCGCGACACAAAAAAAAAAAAATGAGATTCATGGTATACCAATTTCTCGTAAGTATGGTGCTCCACGGATCTCCGCTAAAAATGGTTCATGTCATCCATCCATCTTGTTATCTGTAAGGGTCATGGGGAAAACTGGAACCAATCCCTGCTGACTTCAGGCAAGCGGCCGAGTACACTCTGAAGAGAACCGTAATCTGTTGCAGGGCTGACACAGAAATGAACAGCCATTCACACATATTCCATATTCATACATATGGACAATGTAGCGCAGCTCTAATCCACATCTCTTTGGACTGTTGGAAGAAACCAGACCGCCCACAGGAAGTCACAGGCACAAGGAGAACAAGTAAACGCCACACAAGCCCCAGTTGACCACAAGGTTCAAACCTGGAACCTTCTTGCTGGAAATTTCTAAAGGATTTCAAGCATCACTACACTTAAAATACTCTTCCATGCATCTGCAACGGAACACAATTTTAAGACTGTGATGCTGGTAACACAGCTCTGATTGCACATTAATACTGCATAACATTTTGGTCACAAGTTATAATTAGGGCTATTAAAATAACAGGTTAATTCTTTTTCGGGTTAAGATCCTTGATCCGGTTCCTTTCTGACCACATTCCCTTTGTAAAATGAAGCAGACAGATGAGAACACACTGCATGGCCCAGTGAACAGAATATTTACATTCTGATGGTCAAATTCCAAATGACTCCTCACTCCCCACAGAAGTGTACTATGTAACGTACAAGGTAATGGCTGCTGTTTTGTACTTAACAACAATTTAGGCAAAAGTAGAACTACCAGCTGTTGGTTACACACCTCTGACCTTCACATATAACCTATGACCTAAAAAACCTAATCAGTTCATGAATCAAGCTGCACTTCTGTCCAAAGTTTGAAGAAATTGAAAGTATTCTTGAGATATCGTGTTTAAAAGAATGGCACACATGAGGCCAGTGTGGCCTTGACTACCAAAATCTAATCAGTTTATCTGTGAGTCAAAGTGAACTTTCATGCAAAGTCTGAAGAAAATCCTCAGGATATCACATTCACAAGTTTGGCACACATGTGGCCTCAGTCACCTTGACCTTTGACCTCCAAAATCGAATCAGTTCATTCTTGAGTCTAAGTCTTTATGCAAAGTTTGAAGAAAAGAAAAAATCCATCAAAGCATTCTCGAGATACTATGTTTAGAATAATGGCACACATGAGGCTACAGTGACCTTGACCTTTGATCTATGACCTTAAATATCTAATCGATTCATCCTTGCATAAAAGTGGGCATTTGTGCGATGCTTTAAGAAAATCTCTCAAAGCATTCTTGAGATATCGCTTTCAAAAGAATGGCCCGAATGAACGGACGGACAACCTGCAAACATAATTCCTCCAGCCCTGGCTATCACCAGCACAGAGGCACAACAATGTTTTATCATTGATTTGGGAAGAAATAAGAATTTAACCTAATTTAATATTACTTGGATGTGGTATTGATGGATTTACTAATTTAAAAAAATTACTGTAAACACTTCTGAGTACCAAAAGGTGGCAGTTGCGAAGCACACTGAAAACAACAAACCGCAGATTCTCTGAGTAAACACAAACGAAAGAACCCACATGTACAAATTACTGCCTTTGACTGCATCTTAACACACACACACACACACACACACACACACAAGTTAAAGTCTATTTTAAACTTGTGATTCATTAGATTGTGAAAATAATGCGGTGAGTCTTCAGATCACAAAGCAGAAAAAAAAGAGGCCAAATTAAAAAAATTATAAAATGGAGCACTGTAACACTGTAAAACCAAAACCAGCACACGCTCATTCCTCTGCAACCACAAATGTACAAATGGGTCCCTACAGTAACTGTAAACTACATAGACACAAAACATGAATCCAGTTTGTAGATTTAACAATATTTAAAAATCCCAAAGAACCAATCAGATTACTCCCTTACCTGAGTGCTACTGGGCTCCTGAGGAGTGGCGTTGTTTTACTGGTGGTTGATATGGTGTTGCGAGGGGGTATGGGGGGTCTCCGAGGGGGCCTGGCAGGCAGGCTGACTACAGCATATGACTTTGGAGGGAGAGGAGGAACACCCGATTCGGCATGATCTGGTGAAGAACACTGCTCATACAGATGGAATTTTTCTGGTAAAGGCGAAGAGGAGCAGGAGGGGAAGATGGGTGATGGTGAGACCTGTGATGGCAAGACGGGTGAAGGCTTCCGATTTCCAGTTTGATGTCTTGGGTCAAGACGCAACTTTCGTGGCAAGTTTCGAGTCCGGACCGGAACAGAAACTGGAGTGGGCACGGGTCTCGGCTGAGTCACCTTGGTCAAAGCTTCAGATGAAAGATCACTAGGTGTCACAGATAAGCTCCCAGTAGTCATCGCCGCAGTAACGGAAACAGCTGAGAATGGTACCGGAGGACAATTCTGAGTTGCCCGAGGCGGGATTGGGGGCGGAGCTTTTTTGGGAATCACAGCATTATTATAAGGAATGTTCTGATTCTGATCTGGTAGTCCATCAGTTCGCGGACAGTTCACAGGGGGACACCCTGTAGTAGCACGGAATTTCGTCCTTTCCCTTGGAATAGGTCTGTACCCTTCCTCCTCTTCCTCTCCAACAAGCCCACCTTCTGAAGGGAATAGCTTCTGCAGGCTACCCAGGATGCGTTTCCGGTGACCTGGCAAAGCCACACCCATGTGCTCCAGTTGACAGGCAGTTAGCTCTCGGCACTCCAGCACAGTTCTGAGACCCAACTCCTGGAAGGCCAGACTGTACTGCTCAAGGCGGAGTCCCCCGAGCCACTCATTAACAGACTGCAAGCCTTCCGCTGTGGGAGACAACATGGCCTCCAAATAATACTGTACAACACACGAGTCTCTGTTCCAGCAAGGGTGAGTCTAGGTCATCATCTGAAGAGGATCATCTGTGGACAGTGCAAAAGATACTTTAGTCATCATCATTCACCAAATACAGCTTTCTGGTTAATGACTAATATTTACCATCACATTATCGATGACTATACATCACCACAGTGCAGCTGACTACCCATCATTTAGACCAATAAAAATTTAAACTGCTTTAAACATCAGGAACGAATGTACAGTAATGTCCAGGCAAGTGACCCTGAAAAGTCAATGAAAGTCAGACACGTGTTTCAATTACAGGCAACATAATCAGTATCAGTGCAAAGTGGGCGGTGACTGAGTTCAACCTTTCAGGCAATGTGATTAAGGCAACTACCAATGGGAGTGAAAGGAATTCCATGACTAACACCAATACTGAGCTTCCCAAAATGTTTATTGTAAGAAACGCCATCCATGATTTTGGTTCCTACGCCAAAATGGAAGAGCAGTCGTCAAAATGAACCATGCACTCGTCTCCCGCCTCAATCTAAATTGTTAATATGATGAGACATTTAGCCAATTATTTTTCGTTATAAAGATTTGGTGTTTTTAGGATATACTACCAGAAAAACACAAAGAAAACAAAAGCAAGATTGTTAAGTTGGTGAAGAAGTCTGTGAGTTAAATCGATGTCTGATGGTAAAGCGCAGAAATCGGTGAAAACATAACATAACATCAGCACAGGCTGAACTCTGAAAATGTTTCTTTTCAGATGCAATTCAGTAGCCTGTGAAGATCCCTTCAACCCGACCTGCTATCGGTGTGACCTCCTTGCAGAACTACTTGGCACGAAGCCCAAACTTTTACATCTAAAACCGGACGCTGTTCCTATAAATATGTAATTCCTATGTAATTACCCAGTATAGTGCTTTCTATGGTCATTTATGTAAAAATAAGCTTTGTATGACTTAAATCTTTTACATTACACTCACCCTCGATTTTCCAGATTATCGGGGGGGGGGGGTAAGGCTGTCCGGGAACCCGGACATTTACTATGATCGGTCCAGCAATCACTATTATTAAGCAGCAGTCCCGAACTTTAACAACACTTATCCGACACTCAATACACAATACTGTTTCCACAAACTTAAGGAGCGAAACAGCACATTCTTTTATCACATTCATTTAAATGTGGGTTCCGCCTCGTCGTCACTGTCCTCACTTTCACCTTCACTTCGCTCTCCCGTCACTGATGCCACCATCTGTTCATCGGACATTATTTCGTGCCCCTCTGCTGCTTCATTTTCGTCCATCCACTCGGACAGGAACGAGCCAGACAGGAGGGAAGTTTAAAAATCATGACCGACCCGGACTTCCATCATCGATTCCTGGACCTGTACGAGCATTTGTCCGGCAATTCCAAATAATGTCCGGCGCCGGATTTTGTGCAGGAAATCAGAAGTTCAGGAAATAAGGGTACGGGAAATCGAGGGTGAGGTGTACGCACAATTTATGCTGCAAGGATGACCAATACCGGTGTGATATTGAAAATGGACCCCCTGGAATATGGACTCGGGGTCCATATTCCACAGTGGAATAAGAACCCCTGAGTCCACATTCTGCTGCAGAATATGGACCCCCCTTTTTGGAAATGGACCCCCCTATTTTTTTTATCTTAAAAATATATATTTTTTAATTTTCACAACAAAATGAAAACATATAGGAATATATAATATAACAAATAACGCCAGTGAACTAATCAGCTATTGGAGAGGGTATCCTCTACATGACTTATATTGTATATTATACGTTATAAGTTATATATAAGGTTATAATTAGAGTTATGGGTCAGGGGTAAGAGTATAATACTATGTAATACTTATACACATGATACTACATTTTTTGGGGTGGGGGTCCATTTTCATTAGGTGGGTGCATATTCTATGGGGGTTCATTTACAATCTCACACTGGAACTCTTCAAAACCTGGAACAAAAACACTTCTTCTCCACTCCCCAGGCATTCTTTCAAGTTCCAAGATTTTGTTGAACAGTCTGGTTAAAAACTCCACCGCTATCCCACCTCAGCTTCACGCCACCACTGATATCATCTGAGCCAACTGCCTTTCCACTCTTCATCCTCCTCCTAGCTCCTAATCCCTTTCACTTCCTGGTTTACTCTCTCTACATCCTTCAACCATCCCTCTCTTCCAAAAATACTATTTCCACCTTCCCATCACATTTTCCTCACTTGTCAACCCATTAACATGTGTTTCATTTACCATTCTAGCCTGCGTTCTATATTTCCCTGCTCGATCCCTCTGCCTGGCTAGTTGTAATAAAAAACACTTCTATTTATTGCTGTAGTGCTGATGAAGGCGTCGTGCTCTGTTCTATTTATATATTAAAGCTATTTAAATGTAAACAGTTAGATGTTTGTCAGGAAGTGACACACAACAGGTGCATTAACTTACTGCAAACATCTGTTAGTTCAGTTTTCTATGATGTAACACTGGAGATAAGTTTATCAGTCTGTTTTCTGTTTGTGGTGGGAAGCAAGCCTGTAAAAAAAAGTCTTACATTCCTACTTCACCTCCTATTGGTTATTATTACATTGTGGGTGTTTCTCATTTCTTAAAATTGACTTTTTTTCCAATTATTTCCTTAATCATAATTTTCAGGTTAGAAATAAATACTAAAAGAGATTCCTTCAAGTCAAGTTATGATTGAATGACTCACTTTTTGAAGAAAAAATCAGACTTTGTTGATATTTCTTCCACCAGACTCTTCTGTTATAGAATTTTGACGGGGATTTCTTTAAAACTAGTTTAACAGGATTAACATTTCCAAATTCACTAAAACCTTTAGTTACCATAACTGAGAATTAATTACCATGTCCAGCAGCACTATTATTATTCGGCAAACTCAGCATGTCAGATCTTATTGGCTGTTTCGGACTGTACGGACTGGTCAATAACTTTTTTCTTGACCCGCCAGCACTCGACCAAAACACAAACTTTAAGTCAATCTTGTCTTTTCTTTTAGTCACAAAAAAACCCCATATCACATCCTATTCACTGCTGGTACATTTGTAACATGAGTAACGACAAGCATTCGGAGAGTGAATTCGACTGTCCTGAACAAGCTGAAGAAGAAGAAAGTGACTGATGAGTACAATGTTGCAAATAACAAAACAGAACAACAGTCAGGAAGAGTGTGAGAAGTTTATCCTCGTTTAAAAGAGAGCAAACTACAAAATTAAGACCTCCAGTAGCACAAACGCTCTCACTGATACCTAGGCCCAATTAACAAAGAAGACAAGGACATCCTTCACTTACTGGCTCAAGAACTCAAACAGCTTTCCATGTTTGCTGTCTATACTTTTTGTGAAGAAAGATGCTGGTGTCCATTTTCTGAACATTTGTAAGTTTGGCGAGACGTTGCTCATCCATACAAACATTTCCTGTAGATTCTGTGCGGCACTGGGGCCTGGCAGAGGATTTTTTTTCCTGACTCACGCTTGTTCTCGGATAAACGCAGTATTGGCACTGAAGTGTATCTCACATGAATTTTCAGATAGGATTATATGATACTGTTTCTCATAATGCTTTGTTTCTGCAGTCTAATGAATGTTGCAGCATTACATCATCCAAGCTTGAACCAACTGCAGAGAATCACACAGTATTACTGAGATGAAATGAAACGCAACTTGTTTAATCACTTAATTTAATGTAGCATCCATAACTTTTGCTGTTTCAAATTTTTCAAGGATCTTAAGTGTCACACAAATGAAACTTGACTTATTCAGATTTTACACAATAACACAAGAAAAAGGTATACCAGTCTGAGATGCATAATCTTTAAGATATTGCAACATGAATCTGACATGGTTACGGACACTACAGCCTTTTAACAGAAACACGTCGTTAGTAATTTTGGGATAAAATCCGTATTTTTGAATGGATTTCTTCAATTCAACCAGCATTTATTACATGATATGTGTCTCTATAATATTAAAGCAGTTTCAACATCAACACTGTTGATGAAATATCAATAAATTGAATTCAAAATAATTAGTTTTTCAAGTGAGACAGTATAAACACTGAAACACTGCCATTTTAGTGGAACATATAAATCCACATCCACAAAACGACTGATGTTTGCAGCTTGAAATTTTCAGGGAAGCAAAACTGTCATCCTCCACATAGGACAAACTTCAGAATATATTTTTATGGCAAAATAAATCTCTGTATTAAGAACATAACATGAAAAAAACTAAAATCAGCACCAATACTGTGTTTTGCCCCTCTGTGAAAGACTCTGGTATGCGGCATGACCAGCAGCAATTATGACCTCACACTTGGGTAATAAGTAGTATTTATTAACTCAGGAAATGTTTAAATAGAGCATAGTGCAATTTAGTGTCTGGAAAATACAGCTCATGTAAAAAAAAAAAAAAAAAAAAAAAAAATTGGTTATCAGTATTAGCTTGCTACAACAGGAAGTAAACACGCACACACAAGCACACACACACACACACACACACACACAAGCATTAGATATCGCTAGAAACTGGAGTTGGCCAATTTTCAGTGTAACCCATCCTGACAAGAGAACAGCCAGGCAGTCTCATATATTTGCAATTCTGAACCCGTCCATATGGTTTTTGGAGCTGAATAAAAATACACACCACGCTTTTCACCTTTTTCTTTGTTAAATATTTTGAAAACCCGGTATCTTTTTCCTTCCACTTTACAATCATGTGCTACTTGGTGTTGGTCCATCAAAAAATCCCAATAAAATACATTCACATTTGTAGTTATAATATGACAAAATGTGGAAATGCATAAGGGGTATGAACACCTTGGCAAGCCACTGCACACACGCAGACACACACCACTCCATCTCTAACCGCTGTTAATTTCCCTATGATGGTAAACATTCTTTCTCTTACCAGTGCATTACTTCTGAACTGCTCTAGCCTCCAGCTATGGGAGACAAGGGGAAAAAAAAAAGGAAGGTCTTTTGCTATTTTTCTATACACACACACACACACACACACACACACACACACACTCTTCAGTTTTGAACCTCATTTGATTAAGAATTTAATCTGGATCGTAGATGAGAAAATGATCTGAGGTGGTACAGAAAGTACGTGACCTTATCACTCGAGTACCTCAAGGAAACTAACTGATTAAAACCTGACAACTTCCTGACACTCACCATGACTTCAGGCAACACTGGCACTCATGTTTCAGAAGAGTTTACACACAGTCATCGTCCACAGAATCAAATCAAACCCAGACATTAAAACATTATAAAATTCAAGAGCGGACTCATTATAAAACATAAATCTGCTAGAGCATTTACATAATAAATGGCAGACAATTAGACGTTCAAGAACATATGAAACTGTCATTAATTTGTCATATAAGAACACACAGAATTTTATTTCACAGTGTAGGATTAACATTCAGTATTTCCTTCATGACATTTTCATGAGTACAACACAACGCTACAGAATGATTCAAACATCCTGTCTGACCTTGAAGGAATAAACATGTCAAACGGGACGAGTCAGTGCTCTCTCTGACTGACTGACACACACACACACACACACACACACCTTGCTATCCTTGTGAGGACCTTCCAGTGACCATTAATAATGCCGTTAATTTCTGCTGAGTTACTTACTTTGTACACAGACATGAGAAGCAGCCATGAGACCCACACCTGTCAGATATTTCTATCCTTAGAGAGGATAGGATACACTCACACTCAAACCTGTATGAACATGCATGCATGCATACACACACACACACACACACACACACACACAAAGTGCCTGGTGAATGTCAATGTACTTGAGATCAGAGTAACTGATAATCCTCACATGGCAACAGAGCTTTTGTCCTTTAATTATTAAAGAGAGAAAGTGTTGGCTCAGTAGCTCGGTTCATCAGAAACTGTCTGAGCTCTAACGTCAGTGTCAGCATTGTACTGAAAATGCAGAACACTCATCAGGATGTGGGTAAGATGTGTAAAGAACTCACATGAACAGAACAGAAAGGCCAAAGTGCAAAGAACTTAAAAATCTGCAGAGGTCGAGGAAAACTTTTACCCACAAATGAAAAGAGTAAATAAATCATAGGACCATTTATACTATTTAATCCACATTATACAATTTATTGAGTAATTTAACAAAAATTCCTCAAAGCTAATTATTTGGCTCGAAGCTTTAGTGCGGTATAATTCTACCTTGTGGTGCATTTGGCCCAGATGGTTATTTCTGTTGCACATTGCACTTACTCCTCCCTGTGAATGTGAAGTGCAGGCTATACACATTTCATGGATGGAGATTAGAATTTGTGTGCTGGCGAGTGAATTCAATCAGTTTACCAGCCACTGCGGGGGGTTCATTCCAGTCAGATCTGATCCAATTAATCTTAATCATCGATATCTTGGTTAAGGCATAACAGAGCGCTTTCCACAACCCTAGAATTAGATCTGGTCAAATTATACGTTTCTGATTGGACCAAAGTGTCAGTTGGCCTTCACTTGGACTCTTCACTGTTAATAATTATTACTCCGCACTCTGGTCCGGCCGTATATATCTATAGACTCAGCTACCCCGATGCTTGGCATTGGCAACCATCTACTACAAGTTGAAACTATTTATTGTGGCGCACAACTATTTATTGTGGCCTTGAAGCTTTCTCGGACCTCATGATTGCCTTGACAACCTTAATTAGGATTGGTGGACCCTGGCGGACCCTGTACAGGTTCTGGATTGTCAGATGCTCTTGGTTCCATGGGAATTCCTCATTGAGAAGCTTCTGGTAGTGACTTTTCCAGGTGTTGAGCTTGTCTTGGTCACTGAAAGTGAGGTTCCCATCATTGTCCTTCACACATTTCTCTCCAATAATATCTTGGCTTTCTCCTTTTAGCTGTTTCGCAAGCTTGAAGATGTAATTTTTGCCATCATTGCTCTCCATATCTTGGAACTTTTTCTCCTGTGCTTCTTTCTTTGCACTGTGCAAAACAGCTTTTGCCCCCCTCTTGGCTGCGCTGTAGGCCTGCCTGCTGCCATCTTTTTGCCACTCCTTCCATTCCTTCTGCATTTTCTTGATGGAAATTAGTGTGACTTAGTGATTTAGTGTCTCTGACTCCTTATTCCAGAACCTGTCCTGGACTTCTTCCTGCTTCAGTCTCCATATACGTCTTCTAGGTGGTAACTTGCGAGACGTGTTATGGTGGAACTTGAGCATAAGGTCACAAACGAGGAGTTTGTGTTGGGTGACGCACTCTTAGCTGCCAATCACTCTCTCCGAGTATGAAGAATAAAATGATCAAGAAAGCAGTCTGTCTGTCTGTCTATCTATCTATCTATCTCAGGGACATAATACTGAGTGGGTAATGCCTAAATCAAAACAGCTGACTGACAGTTTGTCTTGGGCACTTGGAGCGAACAGTGTAATCACGTTATACTTTGAAATGGAAAAATAAACCATAAAAATCTAATTTTACTTTGTTTTTCTTGTGTTTTCTGTAGTACATACTAAAATACCTTTAGGGAGAGCTGTATTCTAAATGAGTAGGGTGAATAAACCAGTCGCTGTTAGCTACAGAAAGCTTTACACTGGCTTAAAGCACAGAGCTCACCTGACCTGCCTCAGTGTCATGGTCAAAATCTGTAAATATAAACAAAAATCTTATTTTAGTTAGTTTTTATCCCTCAGCCAGTTATAGCTGGAGGGGTATTGTCGTTGGCTTGGCGGCATGACAATAACTTTGTCCCAGCCATTGCTCGGCTCAGGCCAGCTTTCTGATCTTTTGCATAGGAACTCCCTATGACCTGAACCTGTGCGTGGGTTAGCTAATTTGCATATGTGACCTTTGACCTTGGCACAGTGACCTTAAGCATATAGAGTTTGTCCGGGCCATTGCTCGGTTCATATGCGTGATAGCTTTCTGAAATTTTGCATAGGCACACCCTATAACCTAAACCTGTGCATGGGTGGCTAATAAAATGTTGATTGTCCAAAATTGTTAGTATGGGGGATGGCTTTTGTCCTCTGTGTGCCTGAGACGTCCTGGCTGAGGGGTTACGTCGTTCTATAGAACGGCTATTTTTGTGTGTGTGTTTTTACCATATTATAGTTTAAAACCTTTACGTAGTACTGTTTACTTTAGCTACTGAACAGACCAGAACATATATTGTTAGTATTACAGAACTACAGGGTGACCCAGTAAAACCTTGTACATTTTAAAGATAAAGAAAAAATTAAAAAGTTAAAAATAATGAAATTATTATTTGCATATATGAAACTTTATTTAATAGTTTTTATACAATATGTTTTAAAGATGATATCCTCTAAATGATGGACTTGGAGGTTATTTCTGAAGGCTGACATGTCGGATAAAACAGTGTTGATCTCCTGCTATATAACAACCTTAAGGGGTTGGGGGTCGATGAGTATACAAAGCTGAGCCTGTTGCTCTGAAATTCTCAAGCCACTGCAAGATGGTTTGGAACGTTTTGATTCTGTGGAATAGTGAAACGTCTTCAAAAGGCACTCTGTGTGGAGATCAGGTAGCCGTTGTTTGCAAAGAATGCTTGGACAATGAACACACAGTATGAACACTTCGTAATGTTGGCAACTGAGGACTGTTGGGGTTGGGCTACCAACAAACCTTTTGATGTGTGCAAATAATAATTAGATTATTTATTTACCTAGAAGAGAAGGAAGGGAAGATTTTTGGGTCACCCTTAATTATCTGTACACTGAGCACCCCAACTTTGCCCTGATTAGGCTGGGATTGACTCCAGCTCCAGCTCCAGTTTTACAGTTCACAGATGGAATGAACCTGACCTGCCACAGTATCAGGGCTAAAATATGTAAAGATAAAATCTCATTGCACTTTAGTTTTCATTGTTTTTATGGTGTATATACTAAAACTCTTAGATGCATGGATAAATAAATTAATAAATAAAGCCTTTTGCTTTTCTGTTCTAGTGCAGTGTTTACTAAACAATTATGCTGGCTCAGGGAATATTCAGCGATATCCACTTTGCCGTCAGTACACAATTGTTAACCATCCCAAGATCATACTGTGCTGTTCCAGTGTTGTATAAACTTGTTTACAAAGAAGCACATGGCAAGAAGTTTCAGGGTTTGAATCTCAGCCAAGGGCCTTTGTCTGTAGAGTTTCGATGTTCTCCTATGTTTTCGTAGTTTTCCTCCGAGTACTCCGGTTTCCTCCCACAGTTCAAAGACATGCACAGTAGGGTCTTTCTTTGGCCCATAAGTGTGAATGGTTGTTTGTCTCAGTGCTAGCGCTGATAAACTGGCGATCTGTTAAGTGTGTAACCCCACCCCTCGGCCAAAGAGAGCTGCGATTTGCTCCAGCATCCCCAGTGACCCTGATGGAGGAGCGTTATAGATAATGGATGTTATTGGTTGTTGTTAGGAGGCTGTTTCAGTAGAACAATCACCCATAGCACTGATACAGCATCTCCAACAGGCTAACATAGGGTGTGAGCAAAACAAACAGCAAAACTGTACATGATAGTGCATGACTTTCTACAGCTCCCCAGATCATATGGTAATGGGCTGAATTTTCAGTTCAATGTTCTTCCTTTTCTCGGAGGAAGTGAGGTTGCTTGGCATGCCATATAAGGGAACTAAAACAAAATTCACTTAAACAAATACATACATTCGTATCTGCAGGAACATGTGAACAGTTATTGGCTGTAAGAAGTGAGTACATCAAATCAGATGAAATTATCCAAATAATACTCCACAAAGGGTTGAGCCATCGAAAATCAACTCTGGTAAATATTAACCTTCTGAAACCTTCTTACTTATATACATTTTTCTTACTAGATAAAGCTTCTGAAGATATATCAGGGTGCTTTTCCATCTGCCTGTACGGATATATGTGATAATATGGCATCCTGTTACACGTACCACACCTGATTGCTTTGTGTAATAATCCAAGAAACAGGACAGTGCATAATATCTCCCTCTTGACCTCTCACTAGTTTACAAAAAGTTCCTCATTCTGAAAATGAAGGAAGTGGGCCTGTAAAAAACACATGTGAGAGAGAAATGTGCTTCTAGAGGACTCGGTTAAACATTATATACAGGATACGGTTAGTAATTTATGCCTGGAAATTACTACGACTACAAATTTCTGATAAAGGAAACACATTACACAGTCTAGGCCAAAAGTCTATACAGTGGGGCAAAAAAGTATTTAGTCAGCCACCAATTGTGCAAGTTCTCATGAGAGAGGTCTCCAATTTTCATCACAGGTACACTTCAACTATGAGAGACAGAATGGGGGGAAAGAATCCAGAAAATCACATTGTAGGATTTTTAATGAATTAATTGTTAAAATTCTCATTAAAATAAGTATTCGGTCACCTACAAACAACTCCAAACTCCACTATGGCCAAGACCAAAGAGCTGTCAAAGGACACCAGAAACAAAATTGTAGACCTGCACCAGGC
>JAQMYF010000024.1:34688414-34701224 GCA_030014195.1 Neosilurus mollespiculum | reverse complement strand
TCTGTCTCTCTGACTCTCTCCCCCTCTGTCTCTTTCTCTCTCTCTCTGTCTCTTTCTCTCTCTCTCTCTCTCTCTCTCTGTCTGTCTCTTTCTCTCTCTCTCTCTCTCTCTGTCTCTCTGTAAATGAATGGAGTGAAGTTGCGCAGTTTGGTTCTCAGGTCGCGACATAAAGGAGAAAAACAGCGTAAATAAAACACTCACAGTTTCAGCGGTTCACTCAGTGAATCTCACCGGAACAAACACACACCGTGTAATTCCTCCCGAGAGCGATTCTCTCCTTTAATAAAAACATTCACACACACACACACACACACACACACACACACACATCCCAGGAGCAAAAAAGGAAAAAAAAAATAAAACTTCCGCAGTAGCCCGCGTCACGTGACCAAGCCCCTCCAAAACAGAGGCGCCTTGTTGTTTTTCATCCATATAGAATAAAACAGAAGCTTTAAATAAATAAATAAATAAATAAATACCTTCCAGGATCTTCCATCAAATCTATATACACTTTTTAATCATTTATTTATTTATTAAAGTTTAGTGCCACAGTGGATGTTAAAGGTTCAGTTCCCAGGTGTATTAAATAAAGATGAAATACAGAGTTATCTCATAGAAATAAAATAGAATTGATCATGATTGGTCTTTCTGAAACCATTTATTTACTCCTGTACGCGAGTGCTGGTGACCCCGGCACCGGGCGCCATGATGTTATTAAACATCACCATGGGGTTTTTTGTTTGTTTGTTTTGTTTTTGTTTTTGTTTTTGTTTTGGTTTTGGTTTTGGTTTTTGTTTTGGTTTTTGTTTTTGTTTTTGTTTTTTGTTTTTGTTTTGTTTTGTTTTTATTTTTTTGTTTTTGTTTTGTTTTTGGGTTTTTTGTTGTTGTTTTTTTTGTTTGTTTGTTTTGTTTAGATTTTTCATTTTTTATACTTTATTAATTTCACAAGGGAAACTGTGGTGAGCACACACACACACACACACACACACACACGTAAACAGTGATCACACACTCTCGTGGCAGTAGGCTGCCACACTGCAGCGCCTGGAGAGCAGTTGGGGGTTTGGTGCCTTGCTCAACGGCACTTCAGCCATGGAGGTAGAGGAAGGGAAGGTGCAGCCTTAGTCTCAGACTTCTTCACTTTTTAACGAATCGGTGTTGCACAGCAAAGTTGTTATTGGGGTGGTTTCACTGGGGAACCTTTATATTCATCCAAAATGAGCTGATTATAAAAGATAAAACTTAGAGGCTCTTTACTAGTGAATGAGCACCTTTAAAGGGAAAAGACCCCATACAGCAGGTCTACTGGAGCTGAGAGAGTATAAAGAGAACCACACACTCATTTATCTGGAAAAGCAGGTGTTTTACAGATGTTCATTGTTCTGTGCTGTTTATTTTTGCTGTGTTTAATGTTTTGTTTGGTTCCATATGTTCTGTTTCTTTTGGTAACCAAATAACATCAAGGCATTTTGGTGGCAACATAATAATAATAATAATAATAATAATAATAATAATAATAATAATAATAATAATAATAATATGTGGCTCGATGGCGTAGTGGTTAGCATGTCCGCCTCACAGCAAGAAGGCCTGGTTTTGATTCCCGGGCTCAGGGTGCTTCTATGGAGTTTGCATGTTCTCCCAGTGCTTGAATGGGTTTTCTCCAGGTACTCCATAGGCTATTTGGCTGTTCCAAATCGCCCCTAGGTATGAGAGTGAGTGCGAATGGTTGTGTTGTCCCTGCAATGGCCTGGCGAGCTGTTCAGGGTGTACCCCATCTTCGCCCAGACTCAGCTAAGATAGGTGCCAGCCCTTCGCCACCCTAATTAGGATTAAGTGGCTTAGAAAAAGAATAAATGAATGCATAATAATTATGATGATGATGATGACGATGATGATAATAGCATGACAGAGTCTCAGTTCTTAGCACTCTCACCTCACAGTGAGAAATTTGGTGTTTGGAGCTTGACCAAGAGTAATTCTGCGTGAAGTCTGCGTATTCTACCTGTGCTACCCCTGTTTCTTCCCACTATCCAAAGACAAGTACGTAGATTAGATCAACAAGCTACATCAAATTGCCCATCGGTGTGATTGGTTGTTTGTGCATGGGTAACTGCAGTAAACTGTTCAAGACATTCCATCATAAGAATTCCAAGACAATATTTTCATTTCATTTTATTCCTCTACAGTGTCACCTTTTTTTTGTTTGTTCGTTATAATGTCATCTGGCTTCATACAAATCGTTAAAATGACACGAAAATCACTGACAGCTTACTGAATAACAGTGATTATTATCCACTTGTTATATTTTCTAAGTTCTGATTGGTGGACAGCCACCACCCAATTCTCAGTATTTTCTATGAGCAGACTTATCCATCACTGATATTGGATAAGATAAATGATTACTGGACGAATGGGCTTTGGCCTCAGAAGATAAAACCATCCTGATTTGAATAATTCTCCATATCATACTTCACCCCATTCAGTAACTGCTTATTAATATGTACTACACAGGAATGGCATGATCTGATTGGTTCGCTATCTGAAGATAATTAACAATTATTATCAGTGAGTATTACATTCAGTGATATGCACCTATCCTGAGATGAATAATTGTTGTAGTATGTACTACATGGGAACATAAACAAAAAAGCCCATCAAAATTAGATTTTTATTAATTATTATAGGGCGGCACTGTGGCGTAGTGGTTAGCACGTCCGCCTCACAGCAAGAAGGTCCTGGGTTCGATTCCTGGGCTCGGGGTGTTTCTGTGTGGAGTTTGCGTGTTCTCCCTGTGCTTGGTGTGGGTTTCTGCTGGGTACCCCGGTTTCCTCTCACAGTCCAAAAACATGCAACCTAATTAGGATTAAGCGGCTTAGAAAATCAATGAATTCAAATCTGCAAGCTTTCCGACAGAGACCTTCCTCAGACAGTTTGTAGCCCGCCATCATACTTAAAAGAACTTTTATTTGCAACTAAGGGGAACATCACTGGGTTCTATTTTTGCTCCTGATTATACCAACCACTATGGGTATTTAATTAGCACAGTTTTGTCTTCAATCCTGATATCAATCATTTCTATCTAACTGCCTGAGGAGGGTCTGTGACTGAAAGCTCGCAGATTTGAATGTAAAAAATCATTACACAGATCTGAGTGTGTGGATTTTCCATTTTTTTCATGACCTTAAACTCTAGCACCTAACTACCAGAGTGGTGTTTTGTCTCTTTCTAATGAACACTAAGCAAAATTCCAGAGAAAAAACCCTAAAAAAAGATTTTATGGGTTATTTTTCTATTATAAAGTGTTTTTATATGTTCTATTATAAAGTAGTTTCAATCTTTTTAAATAAACTTGTTCCTCTTCACAAAGACTCAAGAACAGAATAGAGCTGCTCTGTTCAGCAGTCGGGAAGTCTGACATATGTGCACCTGCCTCTATTATATATATATATATATATATATATATATATATACTGTATATATAATCAAAATTTAACAATACATTAAAAATAATCCTATATTATATACTAAAACAATTGTTAGTGTCAGTGTGAGTGGATGTTGCTGATTTGATGCTCCGTCTTGGGGACTATACAGCGAGATCCAGCTCCCTTTCAGTGAGTGACTGTTAATTATCTCATCAACGTGCTTTCAAAGTGTCTAACATCATCATGGTGGTGTGTGTGTAACCTGCTCTTTAATGGTTAATGACCTGTATGAACAGAAGAGTTGATGTAGAATTTTTATCTTGGGATTTCCCTGTGTGTGCAAAATCACACATGGGTGATTTGGAACAGCCAACTGGCCTACTGTGCATGTTTTTGGACTGTGGGAGGAAACCGGAGTACCCAGAGGAAACCCACGCATGGACGGGGAGAGAATGCAGACTCCACACAGAAACGCTACGGACCCGGGAATCAAACACAGACCTTCTTGCTGTAAGGTGGATGTGCTAACCACTGCGCCACCGTGCCGCCCTAAATCCCTAAACCTTTTTTACATTTTAAAAAATTTTTTTTTAAACACCGCACTGTAATACTAAACAATACTGTACTACACAATACTATATTATATAATCATTTTTCACATGGCCAGCAGGGGGCAGATTAACTGCAGTAGCACGTTTCCATGGCGTTCTGCTCTGGACTCCTGTGTTTTGTGTGTAATTACATGTGTGTGATTTTTTAAGCATCAGTTTTTATTATTTCTGGTTAGAAATTAAGATGGTGGTCCAGTGCAGTTCCAAACCATGATGAATGCCAGTGACATTGTCTTCACACGCCTTGACGGTGTTAGCTGGCACTGACTATAAATGCATGAAATTTCACGACAGTTCTCAAACCATGTATCGTGCCGTATCATGCCGTATCATCTAGCTGCTCTGTCACCTTTCGACACCCGTCTGTTCAATATTCAATACAACCTCATTACAAACCATTAACACTGTGTTTTCACCTACTGATCACAGCTGGTTTGCCACACTGCCAGCATTTTAGACTATGTTGAACCACCTGCAAAGCTGCCCCCCGTGAGGCTCTTTTGCTACACACCGCCATCATATTTTGGTATTTAAGAACGGTTTGGACCCACGCTGAACCACTGCCAGAACCGCCCTGTGTGAGGCCTGCTTTAGACATCAATATTGTATTTAGGCATTAATTAAACATGAAGATTTAATCTCATGCTGTTTTTCTTCGTCTGCTGTTCAATCACCTGCAGAAGAACAACGTTCAGAGTGTACACCACCTATCACTGTGATTGGCTCTAGCTTTCCCCATGACCATGGACTCTTCTTACTCCTGAATACAATTATGCACCTCTTGCTAATCTTTATAAATGTAAAGTTGGGCAGATGCCGGCCTACTGAACAATAAGTTGTGCCCAAATTCCATCACTTAATCCTAATTAGGGTCGTGGGGAGGCTGGCGCCCATCTCAGCCAACTCTGGCCGAGGGCAGAGTACACCCTGAACAGCTCACCAGGCCATCGCAGTTCTATCACTTAATGTGTGGTATTGTATTTGAAGGGCGTTACAGCCTCCATTTCCAGTTATTTTGTTGTTTTCTTTTTAATTGCCTCAAGTATAAGTTTCAGTAAGATTAGAATGAGCTCAGATAACTTTGTAAGCTGGAATGTGAGGTCTTGGAATCACCCTGTGAAACATAGGAGGGAATTAAAACGTCATACTCATCTCAAGGCTGACATTGTGTTTCTCCAGGAAACTCATTACTGTTGATCAACAAGAATTGAGATATGGTTGGATATGACAATCACGTCACTCCAATTACGGCTCCAAGGCAAGGGGAGCAGCAATCCTAATTAGTAAGAGTAAACCATTTGTACTGTGTACTACAATATCAGACCCCACGGAGAGGTATGTTATTGTAGCAGGCCAGTGATATGGATTCCCAGTTTTTTGTCCAACATTAAGCCCCTAATTGGGACGACGATACTTTTTTTTATTAATACCTTCTCCGAATTCCTAATATGGTCACACATTTTCTCATTCTAGGCGGAGACACAAATTGTGTATGTTGCCCAAACATTACCCAAGTCAAAGTCAGCTCAAGCGATCCGACTCTTCAGACATATGGTGTCTCCACAATCTCAAAACACACTTCCAGGGGTTACTCCGTTTTCTCCCCAGTCCATAAAACATTTTCAAGGACAGATACATTTTTTATTGCCTCACAATAGGAAGGCCTGGATTTGATTCCCGGGCTCGGGGCCTTTCTGTGTGGAGTTTGCATGTTCTCCTTGCGTGGCTGCTTGCGTGGGTTTCCTCAGGGTACTCCGGTTTCCTCTCACAGTCCAAAAACATGCAGTAGGCTAATTGGCTGTTCCATATCGCCCCTGGGTGTGAGTGTGTGAATGGCTGTGTGTGTATGTGCTAGCCCTGTGATGGCCTGGCGAGCTGCCCAGGGTGTCAAGTCAAGTCAAGTCAGTTTTATTTGTATAGTGCTTTTTACAATTGACATTGTCACAAAGCAGCTTTACATAGCAAAATAAAATTAGGGAGGAATCTAAAAATTTTTCTCTACAACCCCCTACACATCCCTAATGAGCAAGTCCGCGGCGACAGTGTGTACTCCACCCTCTCCCAGTGTCGGCTTAGATGGGCACCAGCCTCCCCGCGACCCTAATCAGGAATAAGCAGCTTAAAAAATGAATGGGTGAATGAAGAAACCTCTCCCGATGGTAAGTGTCTGTGAATATCACTCTGTAGTTACCTCTGGCCATGGTGCCTTGAATATGAGGATATACATTCCTGGTACAGACTCTGGCTATCGTCCATGGAGGCTTAAAACCTCTTACTTCTCTCTGAAGAATTTTTAATAGTTTTATTAGCTCTGAAATGTTTTTTTTTAACTCACAATCAGACTGGGAATGTCATTCTCTACAGTGTGGGAATGGTTGAAGGCATACTTAATGGAGCAGGATATGTCTTACTGCGCATTATGAAAGGAAGACAACACCAAGTGCCTTAACCAGCAGACAAATGATATTCTTAAACTGGATATGAGGTATAGTCGCCCACCCTCAGTTGATGTACTCAAACAACGTCTTATTCTAAAAAAAAGAATTTGATCTGATATCAACACCTCATCCTAAAGCCTAGATACAGTTCCCACAAGCATGGAGACAGGTGGACCCCCAGGCAGTGTATATATCTGAAATTAGTGATGAATCAGGTTTAAAACACACTAACTATTTAGAGAGAAATTCTTCTTTTCATTGTTATTACTCTTGACTATATACGTCCGAACTGTGAGAGGATGAATCCGCTCTGGATGGGTTTTTCTACAATCGTGACATCTCCAGAGGAGACCCAGAGCTGGCTGCTGTGCTAGAGGGTGATATATCAGTTGACGAGATCAGACAGTCTATTAATAGTACACAAAGTGGTAAATCTCCAGGACATGCTGACTATCTATTAGAGCTCTATAAGACATTCTAAAGTGGTAAATCTCCAGGACATGCTGACTATCTATTAGAGCTCTATAAGACATTCTCAGTAGCAATCGCCCCACTTCTTTTATCATTTATTAAGGAACCACTTTCTTCAAACTCTCTTTCACCATAAAAGGATAAAAATCCCTCCAGTGTAGTCCGTTCCACCCAATCACCCTTTGAATACAGATATAAAGCTGCGGTAAAAGAGACGGTGCTCGTTCTTTAACATCAGGTGCCTTTTGAATATTCTTTATAGTTCATCTCCAGCTGATATACCAGAGGTTGGGGTGAGACGACTTTTCATAGGGTAGCATGTGACTGCCTTTTTTGCACACTTCAAAAATTTGGTTTTGCCCCAAAATTTGTGACCTCGATCCAGATTCAAACTCCTTTCTAGTGGCTATATTTATAAATAATTTCCTTTAATTCACCCCTTTTAAAATAAATACAAAAGAAGGTAAAAATAACTGGGAATCTGGATCACACATAATTATAAAGACTTGTGTAAGGCTAATTTTCTGCCCCGGCTAGCTGATCTAGGACATTAAACGTTGGGATTCTCTCCCTTAGTGGAAGAATCAACACCTTCGAGATGAATGTATTACCTGTTTCTTTATCTGTTTCAAAATCTCCCTATAAAAATCTGAACAAATATGTAATAGATTAACTCATATCAACCTTCATTTGGAACAAAAAATATGAATGCATATGGAAATGCAGATGTATATTGCAGTGGCCTTGCCTTCAGGGTGGTCTGGCACTCGCCAATTTTTGTTTTATTACTGAGCAGCCATTATCAATTCGCTATGATTGACATTCTGGATGAATGATATAGATCACTCAAATACCCCTAAACGGCTAAAGTTGGAGCATACATCATGTGGGTTCACCTCCCTACCAGCTCTACTGTGTGCTGAACTCCATTTAGCAAAACCCATTTCTTACTTTACCTCTAATCCTATTACAGCATGTTCACTAAGAATTAGGAATCAGTGCAGGAGACCCGCCCCAATCTTTCTCTTTCTGCCCCGAGAATTAAAAATCACATGTTTGCCTCCTTGATGCTGATGGAGCTTTTAAAGAATGGTTTAAAAGGGGAGAAATTCAATGCAGGATCTCTATGTACTGTAGATAGGTGCTTTGCATCTTTTGAACAGTCAGTAAACAGATTTGTTGTCCCCAGGACCCTTTTTTTTTAAAGATACCTACAAGTGTGAACTTTTATAACCTCACATTCCTTTTGTTTTCCTAAATACCCTTCTGCACCTCATTCAGTTTCTATTTTCAGGCTGGGAAAAGGTTTAAAGCAGGCTATAGGTTATATATAGAGATATATAATAATATATATAAGATATATATCCTTCTCATTTACTACTACGACAGCTGTGGATGATGTTGAACTGAAGTGGGAGGAGGTTACTTGGGATTGGTATAGTTATGGTGTTATGTAGTGTCTGTTTTTAATTTTTGCTTTATACATCAATTTGTATATTATGAAAATAGTTAATAAATAAACCTTGCTGAAAAAATGTGCGAAATGGTCAACAGATCCACCATAAAGTAAAGAGTGGGTGGGGGGGTCATGTAAAGCCCACAGGTAATTGATTGAATGACCTGCATTTAATTATAAGAGAAAAAATGTCAAACTGGGCCAAATAATCACTGAACATCTATTTAAAAAAGGCCAACCATGAAATCTGCATGACAAAAGGATACATTTAGGCATTTGTCCCTTTTTTCCTTTATTCACTTAGCTTTTCTGACAGCGACAAGCTAGCGTCCAATCGTTCCTCAGCCATAAATAACTAGCTGCTTACTTGAAATATGTTGCTGCCATCTAGTGAATGGATGATCATGGTAATTTCATGGTAATGGTTGATGTAATTAATGTACGATAATCATATTTGGCCCGCGGGCCTTGAGTTTGACACCTATGTTCTAGAGGAACCTGGGAACTGTATCTCAATGTGTACATTTGTGCATATTTTTGCCGTATGGGAAGAAACCGGTGTATTCTGAGGTAACCCACGCATGCACAGGGAGGAAATGCAAACATCCACACAGATACACCTTCACCGAGCAGTTTAATTTTGGTTTTATCTGGAGTCGTAATTGTAGCACTGTACCTAATCATGATTACAATAACCTGCTGGCACCACCTGTTTCAAACCACACCATTATTTAATTTTCTTATCGTAGTACTAGGCCTAAATTCCCCTAGTACCCACCCAATTTGGAATGTACTGCAGGTGTAAAGTGAAGGAATGGATGTATATTAAAACATGAAATTAATGTAATATCTTGGGTTCATATTGTCTGCAGTGAAATACAAATCAAATTATTAAATCATTGCTTTCCTTTTGGGATTTTTCAGGCAGTGTCAAATTTTGATACCTTTTTATGATCTGGTAAACTGTTGTGTTGGGATGCTGTCACTCCCTCACTCCACATGCTCACCCAGGTCTGCTGACAGTGGAGTGGCTGATTGCCCAACGTCACAAGGTTCCCTCTTGTCTGAATTTCTTCTGGTTCTCTCTTTTTATTTATGCTACCATAGTCAGTCATGCCAGAGTCACCCAGCACTAATAAACTCTTCTTTTACCATTTCACTGTTATGAGCATACAGTAGTGTGCACTGAATATGATACACCACCACTTCTGTCAAAAAAAAAAAAAAAGTAAAAAATGACTTCTCTATAATTTTTTAGAGAAAATATATTGAACAATGCTATTGTAGGCAACAAGAACCAAAAAAATCATTCCGACAAGAATACTGAGGTAAAAGAATGGCTAATAAACAAAAACACTGATAGATAGATCGATAGATAGATAGATCGATCGATAGATAGATAGATAGATAGATACTTTCTGCTCAGATTCAGTCACATGATGCAAAACTGGAAGGATTTTTACTACCTATAATTACCCAAAGCACACAGCAAAAAAACAAAATTGACTGTTCCTAATCATCCCTAGGTATGAGTGTGAGTGTAAATGGCCCTGTGATGGCCTGGCGAGCTGCCCAGGGTGTAACCCGCCCTCGCCCAGAGTCGGCTGAGATGGGTGCCTACTTAGTATTAAAATGAATGATTGGATGAATGCCCAGCTACGTATGTACCCAACTAAACTTACTTCTAAAATGCATTTCTACTAAAGGACCACTAGAGGGAGACAAAAGAACATTATTCTATAAAGTCTATTTTTCCTTTTTATTTTTCTGTGTGTTCTTTGATTTCATATCTAACATTAACAGCTTCAGCAGTTTGTGCTACAGAACCTCTTCTGTGGGATCAGAAAAGTTCTAGCCTTCACTCCCCACACACATCAGTGAGCTTTGAGCTCCAATGTCACTCTTGCCGGTTCTCTGGTTGTCCATCATTGGAACATCTTTGGTAGGGACTTACTTCTGCATACCAGGAACACCCCACAAGACCTGCGTTTTTGGAGATCAACAGACCCGGTCATTTAACCATCACAGTGTGGCTCTTTTCAAAGTCACACCACTTGGTCATTTCTCCTACTTCCAACACATCAACCTCAAGCACTGACCATTCATTTTCTGCCCAGTATATCCCCGTATGCTGGGGTAATAATTGTAATTCACTAATTAAATAACAAAAATATATATGTTTTCAATGTTATGGCTGATTGCTGTACATTTTCACACATTGTTAAACAGTATAATATTGTTGGAAGCAGCCGTGGCCTAATGGTAAGAGAAGCAGGTTTGGGACCTAAAGACTGTTGGTTCGATTTCCAAACCATAAGGAAAAATGTGTGCCGGTGGGGAGAGAGCTGCACCTTCCCTTCCTTCACCTTCATGGCTGAAGTGCCCTGGAGCAAGGCACCTAAACCCCAGCTGCTCTCCGGGCACCGCAATGTGTGGCTGCTGCGCACACGCGCGTGTGTGTGTATATGTGCGCTTTCTATAGATGTGTTAAATGCAGAAGCAATAATTTCCCTTTCAGGATTAATACAGTATACAGCCAAACACACCTCCATCATATCGACAGGTTTGCAGCCAGACTTCCTCCTTTTTTCCCTTCCGAGTCTGTACAGTGGACTTTCTCTACTGTTACCACATTCTTAAATTAAATCTATTTAAGCTCCAGGGGGCTTAAATAGCTTCAGGTAGAGATATTTCATTATTACAAAGGCTTCGAATAATGAACAATTATTAGCAGAAGGCGAGGTAGATATTAATAAATAGACAGACTATTCAACCAAGCCTGGGGTATAATACATATATACTACATGGGAACATAAGCAAAAAAAAAACAACAACAACAAAACAAAACAAACAAACAAACTGATTATTCCTATTAGTGTCGTGAGGAGGCAGGAGGCTATCTCAGCCAACTCTGGGCAAAGGCAGGGTACACCCTGAACAGCTTTCCAGTTCATTGCAGGACCAGGACACATACAGTCATTTACACACACTTACGGGCAAATTGGTGCAGCCAATTAGCCTAATGTGCATGTCTATAGACTGTTGGAAGAAACTGGAGTGCCCAGAGGAAACCCACCCAAGCACAGGGAAAACATGCACACAGAACTTCACACAGAAACGCCCTCACCAACCTCGGGATTTTCTTGCTTGTGAAGCAGCCGCGCTAACCACTATGTGCTGTCCGTTCTATTTACAGTCGATGGTTAAAACTATGACGTTGAAGTTTATTTTTGAGGTGGTAAACGACTCACTCGGGTTCTGAGCCACATGGCAGCGATAATGTTCACCAGTGACATGCTGTCAGATACTATTAGATGTGTTTCAGGGATGTGATGGGAGACGTGGTGGAAAACAGACAGGCAGTAAGTCACCAGCTAGCAGCAGTTTGAGGAAGTGCTCCAGGGCTTTCTAGATGTGCACCAGGTACATATTATTTACAGTGTGCATAATGACAGGTCATTTTATTTGGAATCATTCACTGCTTTTCAACAGCTTTTAATTCATAAATTTAAATATCAAAATCAAGAGATGTTCTGACTATTAACTAATAAGACCATTTAAGTTAGAAATTTTTCTGTTTTTATTAAAGTCTAATAATAAGCAATATCTCCATCTGTGGCTGCACAGAGGTTAGCACGTCCATCTCACAGCAAAAATGCCTGGGTTCGATCCCCGGACTCGGGTGTTTCTGTGTGGAGCTTGCATGTTCTCTCCGTGCGTGCATGGGTTTCCTCCCGCAGTCCAAAAAACATGCACAGTAGACTAATTGGCTGTTCCAAATCACCTCTTGGTGTGAGAGTGAATGGTTGTATGAGTGTTGGCCCTGTGATGGCATGGCAAGCTGTCCATGGTGTATCCTTCCCTCACCCAAAGTCCCCGTGACCTTAATTAGAATTAAGCGGCTTAGAAAATGACTGATATTTTGATATTTACATGTTTTGCGCACTGTCGGTGTCTCAAATCGATTTTTGCTTTCTGATTTGAACACATGATCCAGTCAGTAGGGTCCTCTGTTTCAGCGAAGATCTCACCTGATTTACCTGAACACATCTATCAAGAGGGTCCAGCAGTGTGTGCACCTGCTGAGAAACATAAAGTAATTTGGTACAGCAGTGAAAATTCTTCACCCCTTCCAGAAGGGTGCCGTTGAGAGCATTTTCACCAGCAAGGCCCTTCAGCGAGTAGTTAAAACTGCTCAAACCATCTCAGGAGCAGCGTACACGTCACTGAAGGGCATGCACCACACCAGGGTCACCAGGATGGACAGAACCCACCCCTAGCACAGCCTGTTTCCATGCTGACAATCGGGTAGATGCTAGAAGAGTGGAAAGTGTAGAAACACATGGCTGACGGGGGGGGGGGGGGGGGGGGGGGGGGGGGGGGGGGGGGGGGGGGGGGGGGGGGGG
>JAQMYF010000024.1:34676442-34688404 GCA_030014195.1 Neosilurus mollespiculum | reverse complement strand
AAACACATGGGGGACCCCCCCCCCCCCCCCCACCCCATCATACTTGGCCTGTATATCCCACAGTGCAATTTCCAACCATTTGCGAATACGATCTGTGCGGTGCTGATGGTTTACTGGATGGACAGATAAAAATGAACATTACAGTCTAACAGTTTACGATGCATATGAAAACACACTTCGGATTTATTTATTTATTTAAATACAGACAGAATGGGTCTGATGAGTTGGAAAAATTGCAGCAGTAACCAACAGCACCTCAGATCATTCATTACATCATCTAAATAAATGTTTACACAAACACACACACCTCTGACTTTTGCAAATCAGCAGTGCAAATATCTCACAGCTGGCCGTTACACGTCAACATTTCTGCCTGGCCTTATTTCACGGCTGTCCTGTGTGTGTGTGTGTGTGTGTGTGTGTGTGTGTGTGTGTTAACAGGTTTACTCGGGATCTAGTTCCAGCAAACACTGATGACGCCAGAGCAGACAAAGGTGTACGTGACCTCGTGTGGATGAGAGAGAGAGGGAGAGAGAGAGAGAGAGCTGTGGGTTCATTTATTGTGCTGCAGGAACACACACATCAACATCACTTTTGTGTGTGTGTGTGTGTGTGTTAGAGCACCTGCTGGATTTCCCATGAAGCAATAATGATGTTCTGCCCACCACACACACATCATATGCTAAATCGGTCCTTTCTGCACTGCTCATGCAGAGGCCAGGGGGTTGCTATGACAACTAGTTACATTAAGAACACTGGAGTAGTGATGTCACACAGAGAGTGTGCGTGTGTGCATGTGTTTTGCAGTTGTTGATAGCACCCATTATCATACACAGACCTGAACTTAAATAAATACACTCACACCCATCAGTTTGCCAAAACTCCTGGACAGAAATCCAATTTATTGTCATTAAAGTGGCACCATAACAGAAGAGAAGGTGTGTGTGTGTGTGTGTGTGTGTTCACAGTGCCCTCTGTGTTTGTGGGGTGTCACTACATGTTGTAACAGAGGAATAAACCTCATCCAACAAAAGAATCATGGGAAATGGAGTCAAGGACACTACCTTCTCCAAAAAAAAAAAAAGAAAAAGAAAAGAAAAAGAGAACAGGCCAACAGTGGGTGCAGAAAGGGGGGGGGGGGCACAGGAAATGAGTGGTTTAATGAATCATTAAGAATCAAAAGGAAGTTTGTGAACTGTGTTTTAACACTTACTCTAAATGAACACTGTGTGTGTGTGTGTGTGTGTGTGTGTCTCCCTATTCTGCATTTATAATATATATATATATATAATCTATACATGTACTCCAGTTGGGTCCCCTAGTGTACATGTGTCATGTCAGTGTTGATGCTGTGTGTGTGTGTGTGTGTGTCTCAGTCATCATCACTTTGTTCAGCACGCTCGTCCTTGCCCTCGCTGAGTGCGCTCTCGTCGATGTTCTCGAGCGAGTCAGCATGCTGCAGAGAGAGCTCAGACACAGCCATGCTGCTCAGCCGACTCTGCTCTGGGTAAAGCCACGGCTTATAGCCCGGACTGTGCTTCTGCTTCCACTCACCGTACTTCACACACGCCCTCGCAATACGCTTCATCGCCTGGGAGAGGGGGCAGGCAGAGGGGCGGAGTAGGAGAAAAAGCAAGAAGACGTCTTTATCAACACTGACATGGTTTAAATGCGAGCACGCACACACCCACCCACAAAAGGTCAACACTACTCACTTTAGGAGCCAGAAGTTGGGAAGACTTATTCACCACCCACTTAGGCAGAGAACCTGGATAAGAGACAGGAGTGAATCATTCACAACTATCTGTTCATTTTAAACATTTTCATTAGGGTTTTTTTTTTTTAGGAGAAACTGACAGACATCATGTTTAGTGTCAATTTAATAGCAAAGTTTTGCAGTCATCAACAACTTCAAGTTCCACACTGCCCTCAACTCTCTAAATCCCACATGGCCCAATCCCCTCCATTCTCTGTAGAAGGGTATGGAAATGTAATATCAAACATTTATAGTGACCGAAATTAAAATTCAGTATTTTGTCATGAAAATGTAAAATGAATAAATAAAAATAAATACTGATACACAAATGGAAATCATTTCACCAAGATTTATACCAAAAACCACAAATGAAGTTAGCAGCACCTTGCACTTTATGATTGCATAAACGTTATAACATTACCATCAGGACTGCCACCAAAAACTACGTTTCTTAATCTCACTCACTCATTTGCCGAACAACTTAATCCTATTAGGGTCATGGGGAGGCTGGAGCCTATCTTAGTCGACGCTGGGCAACCGCAAGGTACACCCTGAACAGCTTGCCAGACCATTGCAGTACCAACACACACACACAACAATTTACACTCACACCTAGGGATTTGGAACAGCCAGTTAGCCTAACGTGCATGTTTTTGGACTGTGGGGGGAAACCAAAGTACTCGGAGGAAACCCATGCAAACGGGAGAACATGCAAACGCCACTCAGAAAACACCATCACCGTCATGGCATGTCAGAAATTTACTTGAAAAACAGCGTGTGGCTAAAGACAATGCATTGCAGTTACTATAATGAAAAATGCTTGGCCATTACTTCTAATACTTTCCATATTACAAAAGTATTTTCTTTATTATAAACCCCCCTATTACCCTGACTATAAAAATAAAGAATTGATAAAAAAAAAAAAAAGAAAGAAAGAAATATCACTGTGGTATTGATATCCAAGGGGAGGTGTTCTGGCCATGTACAACTGGGAGGGGATCTCGGAGCAGACCAAGGACACACTGGAGAGGACATGGGTGCTCCTCAAAGCTCTTAAATTGGATCCTTGTTTCCCTCACTTGCGTCTCATCCTTATGTCTTAGTGTCCCTCCCATTGAGAAGATATAAAGAGACGTAAGGAAAATATGTGAGAAGCATGGGATCACGAAAATGTGTTTTAAAAGAAATTACACACGTTGTTTCCTCTAAAGGGTCACGCGGCATGACATCCACTGGAGGTGATGGCGGCACAACCAACCTGGCGCGTAAAATTGTCCGAGGTCATATAAGGGGCATATTATTTATTAATACACTGGCATACAGCTGTTCCTGGATGGCTGCTCTTGCGCATCCTCAATCAGCGCTCCTCGCGGCACAAATAAAAGAATTGGAACAACTGGCAAAGAGGATGGATCAAAAGAACCTCTGGTTCAATTGAGGATCAAGGAAACAACAAATAAGGCGTTTGAGAGAAGCACCCCATGTCTCCCAGTTGACTTGGGAACAGCTCTGTATCCTGAAGAAGGTGGCTGTACCTACCTAACCTGTGTGAGTGTGCAGTTTATATGAGTGACTCACTTAGAAGATACTGTAAAGATGGAATTGTGGATTTAAAATGTGCTGAGCTATATACCATAGGCTCACGTATACGAGCAGACACGTGTTAAGAAGCAGAACATGGATAAAACGTTTACATAGCCTGTTAAAATGCCAGGTTTTTGCAATGTACACTAACAAGACCAAAACAAGAAATGTGTTTGTCACAGAACACTCAGTGTATCCCCACGTGGTCAACGGCAGCCTCTAGAGCAGGGGTGTCAAACTCATTTTCACTCAGGGCCAAATCACCAAATTAAAATGTGATCGAGGGCCGGATTATCTCTGAACATCTATTCTAACAGGGCTTAACAAGCTATCATACAATCTTTCTGGAGTCACGGATGACTAGCTGTTTACTTGAATTAGGCTGCGGCCACCAAGTGGACGGGTGATGAATTAGGTTTCATGGTAATGGTCGATGCAAAGAATTTACGATAATCATATCTTTGAAAGCTCTTGCGGGCCACATAAAATGGGGACGTGGGCCAGATTTGGTTTGACACCTGTGCCCTAGAGTGTTAACAGGCATTTTTGATTGACTGACCTCAGTGACCTTGAAAAATAGGTCAAGGTGACCCAGTTTCGATTGGCTGGTCTGGTGTGCTGTAGGGACCATTCAACATAAATATAAAATATATACAAAAAGAACCGGCACCACTAGAGTGCTAACAGGAATTGTTTGCGGCGTCGCTGGATGTGGACAGCCCCTGAAAACGCTTGGCAGGGGACACATAAAATCAACGTTTTCCAACAATAATGTGACCTATAATTTGTACAATTTAATCAAATATAAAACACATTTTTTTTGGAGAAAATATAGCACAAGACCTATTGTTACAGCACTAAACCAGTTGTAAGTATACATTATAATAAATATGTATATATGTAATAATTGCATGCTCACACAATATCAGTAAACACAATGTTTTTACAGCTAATAAATTTGCAGCTTTGGTAACAATAACACAAGAACGCTGAACTCTACAAGAACTTTATGAACACTCTTCAGTGCAAGAGCACAGATCAATGCATTGTAGAGAAGCTTTACAGTGACCACGGCTACCTATGATTCATCCACAACAGATCAGTTCATAGCATGCATCAGATGCTTCAGGAAGGGTCGTCCCCTGTGGTTCATTCAGGCCTACTTCAGTCTTCATTTGCATTTATATTTATGGCATATGGCAGACGCTCTTATCTGATTACTTGACTTACAATTCTCAGTTTTATACAACAGAGCAATTGAGGGTTAAGGGCATTGCTCAGTGGCCCAACGGTGGTGGTACTAGGGAATGAACCCCTGACCTTCCGATCAGTAACCCATTACCTTAACCACTGAGCCACCACTGCTCAATGCTGATGGTAATATGGGCGAGATGGGACACGTGTCAGACCCTATATATGCCCACCTTGGTAGACAGTGCGCTTGTTCATGTTACACACATGTGGGTGGAACTGCAACCAGAGATCTTTTCTTTGGGAATAGCTTTCGCTGAGCCTCATGCACCTTTGAACAAACCCTGGTGCAATCATACATGAGTACAACAAACCCTTCCATGGTGTGAATACATTCCTCTGGGGGTGAAATCTACCCTGAGCAGTGAATCAGTCAACTCGGGTAACACAGTCCATGCTGACTCTGAAGTTTTTTTTTGTCCAGGCCGATATTGTAGAGCATCCTGTCAAAGCATGAACGAAAGGAAGGGCAAGGGCTTTTCTTACATCATGTGCAGGTATGTAACGATACCTCTGTCTGAGTCCAAAAGCTACCCAGAGTTCTGACTCGACAGGCAGTGTGAGAGCAATCATAATAGCAAGGACCATGACATCCGCATCTATCGTATATATCATTATTTTCGGATGATGGCTTTGTGATGCATGTTTTGATATGCAGCAGTAACTGTGTGTTTGCTTCTTTGGAGCTTGTTCCTGTAAGGTGAGATCTCTTTGAGGTGGAACACAAAGGACCTGGCTTCCAACTGTATTTATGACCTCTTTGTCCTGTTCTTTAATCGAGCTAATAAGTGGCCTTGACAGAAAAGCAAAGAGCTCCTCTTTATTTTCATCCACTCGCAGGAATTTTTGAGTGCTGAGCCACTAACACATCCATGAACACCTTTTGCTCTGGCACTTGCCTTAAAGGGAACTTAAACTAAAACCTTAATAAAAGCTTACTTGCATAGTTTATGTCTGTACCTACCAAAACATGCCATGCTTAATAAAACCTTTTTTGTGGAATAAATTAAAGCGAGATTAAAAAAAATAATAATAATTTACTGCCAAAAGTGGAACGTGACTCACGTAAAAGAAAGGTAAAGGTGGAAGCGTTGTGCATTTAAATACGCTGACCTATACACCATAGGCTCATGCAAATGAGCAGATGCCTGTCTGATGTTTGTAAATGTAATGTATTATGTGCAAATGTGCCTGGTTTTATGTTATTCGGAAGTTCACTAGTTTATATCTGCTTTGTTGGTTTAAAACCTGAACACGTGTCCTTGGTAAACTGGCTACGGATTTCAGCAGATTACAACATTGAAAATGTAAGTAAAAACCCCCTGATGATGAAAATAGACATATTTTCGGTGCAACAGGAGAGTACAGAAGGATTTCGTTTCATTTTCTTTTAAGGCTGTTGTTAATATATCTGTCCTAGGAACATTCCAGATTTCCGATCTGCGATTTGATATAGGGGGTGAAAACTTGCTGGGCAATTTTTTGGCTTTAGCATCTGGACTGCAATTGCGTCATCAATAACTAAGCAGGTCACACTGAGTGTCTGAGTTCTTACTTCAGTCATATCTTCCACGCAGCCCATTATTTAACTTTTCGCACCCTGGTAAAACGATCCGTTCTGAGACAGTGATGGTGACCATTCTTTATTCCCATATGAGAAAATGGGATGTATATGTTCCAGACCTCCATCTCGATTCTGGTATACAACGAACATGCAAGAAAACAGCCGAAAATCTGCACTGAGTGAAGCCACCTGTTGCTTGCCTTTAATTGCAGCCTTATTTGAGTTCAAAAACAAAGAAAACCTGTTGAGTGGGATATCAAACAATTATTTACTTCCTTCAATGAGGTACTCATTTGTAAACTCTTCAAACTGCTTTTGCCCTGTTATCTCAGCGCTCTGCGCAGTGTTCACACCACAGAATGAGCCGCAATCTCCTTATTGTCCAGAACGAACACATCAGGCCTCTCCTTCAGGAAGGGATTTCCAAGTTCATCAGAAGTCATAGAGAATGTAGATACTTTGCGAATGCATTTTGCACACTTGTCATGAAGGTGCTTCAGGCCTCTGCTAAAAAGCTGAAGATGAGTACGGTGTGAATACACGGCTCACTGGACAGTAATAAAGCAAATGCCATATAAAATGCAAGCAGCATTTAAGTAGTGATACTTGGAGACCGTTGCCATCCTTGGCTGATGCTGAACAATAATAAAAATATATTTTGCAAACCACAGTAATCAACCATGGTAACAATAATACTAACCCTCAGGATTTTTACTATGCTTTACCGTAAAACCAGTAATCGTTACAGCAACTCGGAAGCCAGCCACATAACCCCACCCTCTTAATGTTTCAACAAATCTGTTAGTTTTCACCGTGTTTCAGTGAAACTTACGACTTCCGCACCCAGGTCTCTCGTGACATGTAAACGCAACCCTGTGTGTGTGTGTTACCTCTAGGGTCGACTTGTGCCAGGTAAGTTAAAGTACAGCTGGAGGGACCATTGCTCTGGATGAGGTAACCTGTCTGGATGGAAACAGCCCGCACCAAATCCTTCTTTGGGGGGTATTTCTGATAAACACACACACACACACACACACGCAAGCTAGTTAGCTTTCAGTCAAGAAACAAAAACCAGCATTACAGCACTGAAAATAAACAATGATGATGAAGGTGAACTCTGACCTCATGGGTCACTCACCGGGTGTTTGACAGAATAGTTCATGATGATGTAATCATTTCCCATAGGCAGCCAGGAGCGAAGCGTGATCACATCCCGATTCTTCAGGGGCTTCGGACACTTCCCTTAAACAACCACAAACAAATAATCAACTTCAGCAACTCGAGAGCCAATGAGGAATTATTCGGAACGTCTCGTGTGTAAAGTGAAAGCATTATGGAAAAGTTTCCGGTTACAGGAATAGTAGCCGACGTCCGCGTTCACTGTCAGTTTGCCGATGTCATAAGTCTCGATCACATTGGTGTCCCATTTTTGCCGATAATCAATGTCATGAAGCACGTCGTACATGGTTTCGGCAGAAATGTCCTTACACACCATCCGACACTGAGGGGAGAGGGGGAGAGAGAGAGAGAGAGAGAGAGAGAGAGAGAGAGAGAGAGACAGAGATTATATTACTCATAATCCAACAAGATTCTGTTTCTTGAAGCCGAAAAAGATTCAGGAAGTAAATGAGGTGAAAATGGCTAATAATTTTCACAATGCACAGAGCTCCAGAATCAAAGGTCTACATTAGCAAGGGAACCGATGTAGATAATGATAAAGAGCAAACTCATTTTTTTTTCTCCAACCCTTTACTCTTCACCTGAGACAGAGTGAATGTGAGGAAAGTGAAATCTTATCACGCTTCCGCACCTGCTGCTGTGTGAAACTTGCACTTTTATTTTATCATTCAGTATCATTACATTATTAATCAAGTGCTGACGTCAGCTGCACTCTAATGTCGGTATTCCACAGTGACCTGAAATCAGTATTGCAAACTTACTGATTTTGCGATACTGATTTCATTTATCTGAAAGACAAAGATAAAAATTAATAATAAATGAGGAGAGGAAAGAATTGACAGGAAGATGAATTTTTATTGCAGGATGGGAAAGTTTACTCAAGCAGGTTGGCCATCTGAATTCTGTTCTATTGTATTATATGTTCTTGATAAGACAGGGCAGGTGTTATGGGTTTTTCTACTTCCTGCCTCTATTTGTTCATGGAATGTGTATACGTACAAGATATTTTATGGGTTTTCTATTAAAAATATTGACTACAATGAGCAAATATACGGAATATGAATGAATTAATGAAGTGCGATCACTAATTCTGTGGTTTTGTTTATGTAGTTTTGCTCCTACAGGCCACTGTACAACACAAACACAGATGGCTCAGTGACAGTGTACAAGAAATTATGAGCTGCAACCAGAACATACATTCGTGCACATGTGCACGCACACGCATGTGTACACACACACACACACTGACCCATATTGGGAATTAAAGTGGGCTGCAGAGATTCACAATTAAATTTTCATGATTTATGGAATGCAGAAGCAGGTCAATGTCATATTCATTCACTCTCCCGCTCTCTCTTATGTGAACACTTCCAAATGAGAAATCTGAATAAATAAAAATGTTATGTATACTTTTTTAGATTAAAAAAAAAACAAACCTTAATTGTAAAGATAAAGATAGAGATATTTATTGTCAACTGTTGCATGAATAATAAAAATCAGTTTATCAGCAATTATAAAAAAGTGCACAAAAGACAACTAAGGTAACAACACTAAGCTATACATGTGCATAGACCTACATACACATACCTACATGTACACATTCACACATTTAGAGACATACACAGGAGGGTACATGATATGTAAAAGGTGGATGGTATACACAGGGTGAGAGGTAGAGTTTTTTTAAATCATAAGGTGCGTGATGATAAAATGTCATATGATGTTCGAGACCTGCTCAATGATCGTGACCTTATTTATGAAATTAAATGGGTTGATAACAACTGCAAAATTCAAATCCTGAATTTCTGTATTATTATTATTTATATTTTTCTTTATACCCTCCGTGATCAGGTGTAAATAAGTCACTATGAGCCACAGTCCGTACCAGCAGGTGACTGTAATGCACTAAATAGCCGTTTGCCATAAAGAACAAAAGAGACCTCGGCCAGCATCAAGAAACAAAGTGAGTGATTATTAAAGATAGCTCTTACGATATTTTAACTCGCTTAAAAACCAAAAATCGGAATTCCAAAGTAATCTGGGCCTTAAAACCGGAATAATCCGGAATTTTATCAAAGGAATGTTTGGTGGATACTATTTCGTCGAGCACGTTCAAGCTCTTGTAATTAAATTGTTCTTTACTTCTTTTGCATTTTGGTTTCCAGTTTAATATGGAACCATATATAAATATCTCTAATAAGTCTCTCTAAAATATAATAATGACGAATTCATGAAAACAGTGGTGATGGGGAAGAGCAAACTCCATGTATTTTGTCCAATAATTGTTGTAGCATCCAAAGACAAATATACATTACAGTGTATGTTCCAAACCGACTGTATGCTTTTCCAGTAGATATGGTTCGGTTCTCTCTTGGAACCTTGAAAACACTGATAAAAAGAGTAAATATCCTGAAAGGTGACAGTGAAGGGTACGTGTTGCTGGTAGATCATAGTTTTCTCTTGAAAACAGTGAATATTCTGTTGAACTGAATCTGAATACAGTATGATAACAGAAGATGGAGGAGGTTTTCGGAGGATTGTGTCCAAGGCGAATGTTTTTTCAGTTACAATAATTTAATGATTACATTTAGAGGTTAAATGAGGATTCTTACGCTTTTAGGAAAGAAGACCCGCCCCATCACAGCTTCTCTCACCCTCACCCTGTACCACACTATTCTCCCACATCTCATACCTAGGTCTCACACAGCCTCAATGACTTCACGGTAGAAGATTTTTTGCCTGCCGGAAGTCAACCGGCACTACCTCACAAGTGTAGGAATATGTGAGAGCGAGGAAGTAACCTTGCATTCTGGGAGGGCGCGGTTTCCATTCACGGAAAGTTTGGTCATGTTGAAATCAAATGCAGTTCCAGCACCGGATCAATTCAACTGTTGCAACCACGTACATGGAACCGTGACTGCCACGTATGTTACCGCAGTTACGCTCGGTAGACATGACAACTGAGATGTATGCAGCGCAGATGCTCATATTTCTCAGCTGAGTGCACATGGAGTCCACCTCCAAAATCCACCTGAACGGTCACATAATGGCCCAGTAGGCTCAGCCATGGTGCTGGTTATACTGATCCGGAACCCACTTACACACCCTTCGAAAATATTTCACCATATCTGCTCAGACTGATAGAGTACAGACTCAGTTTACGAGTTAATGTGTTGTATTCAAGTGGTCAGATTCTGTCACTCATCCAGCAAACGGAAAAAGCCATTTATTTCTCATGAGAACTTTGGTTGGAAAACGAGTCAAAGCTCGAGTACGTGTGTTTACTTGAATTATTTGTGTACTGAGGAACTGAGCTGTAATTGCTGTTGTTTGAAACGATACAGTTCTGACACTGATATTGGTGCCAGGATGTTGATGCGCGAAATAATTTTTTTGTAATTTCTTTTCATTTTAAACAGGAGCGCAGTGAACTACTGTATACAGAAGAAGTAATTGGGGGGGGGGGGGATTGTGAACACATGAGTGATGAAGCTAACTGCGATGTTGGCACGTTCACTGCACAAGGACGAGTTTTGGAGAGATGAGTGGGGTGGGATAACTGCTAAAACCTCACTTGGAGTTGGTTCAGAGAAGATTCAGATCCCAGACAAGTTATATAATTTTTTGTTCTGTTTAGCTACAGAATTGTGCCAGAAAACATTCTGAAGTGCAAATAAAGGGAAAAAGTAGGGGGGAATCATTCAAAAACTTTGAACTAAAGTGTTTCAAAGGCATTTTGGCTTCGTTGTAAACGTCTGTCACTTTGCCCATGGTGGGCCACCTATAGGTAATCATTGATTCCTACCTGCAGTTAGTCCACATTTATTGTTTAACACGCAAAAATCGAAAAAAGGGGGACTTCGCCCCTCAGCCCCAATGGGGACCTTTGTGTCCCTCATACCACCGGCAACTTTTAGTCTTTTTCAAAACCCCACTCTCATGCCTGATATTAAAGTATGCGAGGTGTTTTACGCAATGAATTATGGGAGTTGATGACGCTGGAGGAAGCTTGTAGACCCGAGTGATTATGAACACTATACACACAGGACAACGTAGTCGATAAAATAAAAACAAATAAAATAGTAAATAAAAATGAGCCAAACTGACCAACCTCTCAGTTTTGTGATCGATCAGATTTTTTATGCGTGGAGACAGAGTCAGCCTCGAGCGCTTCATACACGAACACAAAACAGCATTTTTTATAATGCATTACGATGCTAGGCGGAAATGGAGACGTTATCACACACGGAATTTGTCAGCTTGGTGTGTTAGTGACATAACTTTCAGCATGAAAATAGCAAAGCGGCCAAGATCTCCAAGCCAGCCAGCACTTGCCGCATATTTCGCTATTAAACAACAACTAACTGGTAAATCTTAATAATCATGCATGACTCATAATGTACACTTACACTGTAAAACCACAGACCTGACGAGCGTGACACAAATAATTATAGAGTATTATAGAGTTTATAGAGTTTTTTTTTACCCCCCAGTGCAGCTAACTGGGTTATCAAATGCCGGCCTTGTCTCTCACTGTCTATGGTGAGAGGAATGTAAAAGAACCATTGCTGATTTTTGTCAAGAGTAGCTGCATAGCCGTCAGCGTGTTTCTGCCCTGCGATGGCCTG
>JAQMYF010000024.1:34643023-34658694 GCA_030014195.1 Neosilurus mollespiculum | reverse complement strand
TATATTCATACATACATACATTCAACCACACACACACACACACACAAAACTTCTCTATATAATGGGCCATTCAGATTACAAATATAATACATGTACATAAATTATCTCTATATAATAGGTCCACAGATAATTTACTAATGTAATTTAGTAGTAAGAAAGTACATAATTACTGTTTGTATGCATAAACTTACAGCATCATATGTAGAATGTACATGTACTACATGTAGTATTTCTACACTTAATTATACATACTGTATATGATACATGTACATTTGTTTCAATATCCAGACAGTTATAGCTATTATATTTATATATTAAAAAAAATATATTCCTGCATTTAGACCTGTAACTGTTAGGTCTGTGGGTCTAATTACTGTATTTGTTCTAATACATGGTATTGCATGGGTATTTGGAATGTTTCTTTCCAGGCTATCACACACGCAAGCAGTCGCACTAACACCTAGGGTCACTTTGGAACACCCAGATAGCCTAATGTGCATGTCTTTAGACTGTAGGAGGAAACCTGAGTGCCTGGAGGAAACCCATGCAAGCAAGGGTTTTATGGGTCTGTCACCAACATTTCTCCACAACAGCCCATTGAAATGACCCAAAACTCTATATTTTTAGTTTCTTTTAATGTCCACAGGCATTTTACATGTGTTTAGACATGTTTTTGAGCATTTAGACCAATCATTACCTAATTTTTTAACATTTCGATCTATACTATACATTTGCCTAAACGTACCTATACGTTTACCTATAAGTACATACCTAATTTCCTAATCTTAATGTTACGATGGCTGGGCTGATAAATGACCATGATATTGTGTCATTTACAGTATTGTCATGCTACAATCCTTACCATATTAAAAAATTGACATTATACAATGCTCTTAGACTCAATCTAAACTGAAAATAGTGTCATGTTAAGAAAAGCAATCCAAAATAAAGGTCTGGGAATATGGTTCATGCTGGAGAACAATCATCTTACAAGGCTAGCAGTGTACGGTTTAAGCATGTCATTTACGCTACTTCTGAGGTCTGGCATAAATGACATGCTTAAACCATACAGTGCAACTGTACAGCTGCTAGGTTCATGCAGCTTGGATTTATAGCAGTTTAACATGAGGAACGTTATTATAGTGGAAAACAGGTTTAAACATGCTAAACTATTTAATTATTTCTGATTGGGCTGCTTTAAACCAGGTTAAATCAGTCGTAAATGAGCCTTACCTATATGCAGGCAATGTCCATGTATATGTACAGTACATAGCTGTATCTGAAGTTGACTCTGAAGATATTTATTTACTATTTCCTACTGTATGTGTAAGTCATAGCTATCAGTGAAAGTGACCCAAGAACGTGACAGTAAATTTATGACACTCCGCAGTATTCTGTACAGTAGTACTGTGACAGGCAAAACAACAGATCAAACTATTTGTTCTTCACATCATGAAAGCTGTTTGAGTTCAAATATTTCTGGGTTGGACTGGAAGATTGTAAGAGTGGATGAGATAAGCTAAAGATATATATCTATTTAATTTAAAGATTCAAGGCAAGAGAGAATTGTTCCGAAAGTCAGTGGTTCAATCCCCACTGTCACCACTGTTGGGCCTTTGAGCAAGGCCCTTCACCCTCAATTGCTCAGTTGTATAAAAATGTTAATTGTAAGTCTCTCTGGATAAGAGCGTCTGTCAAATGCTGTAAATGATAATTCATTCATCATTCATTTTCTGAAACGCTTAATCCTAAGTAGGGTCGTGGGGAGGCTGAGGCTCGCCGACTCTGGGCGAGGGCAGATTACACCCTGGACAGCTCGCCAGACCATCGCAGGGCAGAAACACGCTGACAGCTGTGCAGCCTACTCTTGACGAAAGTCAGCAATGGTTCTTTTACATGCCTCTAACCATAGACAGTGAGAGACATGGCCAGCATTTGATAACCCAGTTAGCTGCACTGGGACAACAGTGACAACCCGTTGATAGTGAGGCTTGAACCCCCGACCTTGGCATCAGTAATCCAGCACCCTAACACCAGGCCACCACTGCCCCCTGTAAATGATAAGTCAATGATAAATGAGAATGTCACAATAAATATGAAGTTCATAAAAACTGATTCAAAGTACAAATTTCACTGTGGATCAGCATTATGGCTATAGCAGCTTTCTAGTGGTAGTCTCGTATTTCACTTACTGTACTGAAAATAAAAAGTGCATGGTTTTTTTTGTTTTTTTGCTGTATTACAGTATACAACAAAATTAGAGCACAGGGGTGTCACGAAGCATATAGTAGAATTTCAGAACTGTAGATGTAGAGGAGTCAGGTTGAACCTGCAGTTAACATGCCGATGAGTTGCACCTGTGTTTAATTACTGGCACTCATGTGTTTGTAGGAAGCCAGTACCCAGAGATGGAGAGAGCAGCCAATAGTATGTGTGTATGAGAAGAGTAAATATTTAAAGTAAGGTTTCAGGGTGAGTCTACTGTAGAATAAAACTGCTGACAGTGAAAAGTAAAAAGCAAATGAATGTGGAGAACTGTGCCTATCATGATGTCTTCAGTAACCCATATCTGGGAAGTATTACAGTTGTGCTAAAACCAGGAAGACCCCATGATGGAGTCTGCATCTTTCGTTGAGTTCGTCCAAGCTATCAACCAGATCCACTACAGCCAGCTCCAAGTATTGGCATGCTTTGATCTGGAGAAAGCACTGATCCAGGCTCAGCAGGAAGACTGGCATGTGCTCCAGCCCCTGTTTTCGAAAGGCTGCTGCTGTTGTAATTGCTTCTTCAATGGCCTTGGGCGTCCCCGTTACCACCCCCAACTAGATGCAACTGCAGCACAATCTTGAAGCATTTCTTGACCTATTCAAGCATGCTGTGGTGTGATGGTAGCCTGAAGAGCAGTGGACATTCCAGCCATTACCACTCCTCACCTGGCAAAGTCCAGCTCACATCCAGGTAGTTGCAGATGTTGAGCAAGCTGGAGCATCAGGAACTTAAATGGGCCATCCAGAGGATCATCCTCCAGCAAGTATCTATGGTAACGCTTGTGGTCACGGGTAATGGAGGAGTGTACCCAACCGTTCAAGTTTGTCCAGCAGATCAGGAATGCCAGCAGGAAGTGGCTGTTTAAGTTGAGGCCATGGGACATGGAGGGGTTAATTGACACGCTAGTGATGGAGCAATTAATCACTAGAATCCTAGAGGGAACAGCTGAGTAGGTCCACTGCCTCAGTCTGGTGATGCTATAGGAGGCAGTCAAGCACACTTCTCTGGTGGCATTTTCAGTGGAAGATAAACACAACTTCTCTCTCTCTCTTTCTCTCTCTCTCTCTCTCTCTCTCTCTCTCTCTCGCTCACTTGCTCTCTCTCTCTGCCTCTCCTTGCCATATATCCATGGTATAGGACCATAGGACCAATGCTGGTGCAGCCTTGGTTAGGAAGGCAGTCACAAGGCTATCTCTGACAGCTCCATGTCAGGGGGACACTTGAACAGGGGCTCTGCCCCTTCACTCTTTACAGGGATTTCCCATTAAAGCAGCCATGGAATTAGGCCATGAGACATGCTTTTGTCCAATTGAGAGTAATCAGTCATTATAACTTCCAGCCAAATGTTTTGATCACCTTCCCATACTTTGTTATTATGAACGATAGGCTATATTAAGTGATATAGGACATGTGACTGTCAAGGCGCAACAGCACAGGACTGCACGAGGCTGACCTTGTACACAACTGTTACACATATGTGCACACACATACAGAGACTTTTTAATTGGATACACTGCTACATTACTAACACTCGGGTCTGTTTCACATACAAATCTCAAAATCCACGTTATTGAAAACAACACAAGACTATTTTGTGACACTTTACTTATTTATTTTGTACTTAAGTAGGGTTGCAATCTTAAGTGAAAAGAAATGCCAGCATTCCTCGCAAGGGAAATTTGGCTCTGCATTTAACCCATCCAAAGTGAGCACAGACACACTTGTAGACAGTGAGTACACACACAGGAGCAGGAGCAGGCGCAGTGGGCAGCCACAATGCAGTGCCCAAAGATGAGTTGGGGTACCTTGTTAGGTACCTTACTCAACAGCACTTCAGCCGTGAAGGTGGAGTAAGGGGAGGGAGGCTCCCCCCCTACCGCCACACATTTTTCCTGCTGGTCCAGGAAGTGAACGAGCGACCTTTCAGTCCCAAACCCGCTTCTCTCTCCGCTGCCTCCATTGCCCCGATGGCTGCCCTCTTCCCCCACACTTGGATTGATCAGATCCGTTCCAGTGAAATGCAGTGGGGATTTCAGAGATGGCCCTGATCAAGTCACTTTTGTCTTTAGTCTTTACATGTGCTATTGGAATGTATTATTTAAACATGTCTTAAGTAAATCTACTGTTTGCATATTGAATAACATTGTGTTTATGTCTCAAAGCCTGTCTTGTCGTTTATATTTTAATTGATCATTCACCTTTATATGTTAATAGTGCTTGCCACCAGCACATTACTCCATCTGTCTAGTCTGTCTTTAATCTTGTTGGTGTTATGCTTGAGTACTGTGAATCTGTTGCTGTGATTTTGTCTGTTGAATTCTTCTTTAGAGGATTAGCAGAATGTTTGCCAAAATTCATTCATTCATTCATTCATTTTCTGAACCGCTTATTCCTAATTAGGGTCGCGGGGAGGCTGGCACCCATCTCAGCTGACTCTGGGCGAGGGCGGGGTACACCCTGGACAGCTCGCCAGGCCATCGCCCGGCCTGTTTGCCGAAATTTAAAAGAAAAATTGCCTGTTGAACTTCACTGAAACCTCTTTTTGCTAGATCCTTTTATTCAAGCCTTATTTATTTTTGTCCATACTCTCAAACTGACTCTGGGTCTTTGGCCAAATTCACTTTCAGATGGTAACACCCACTTGGTTCCATCACAGGACACTTGCCCACAAGAAGAGAAAATACAGTTCTTAGTCTTGCAGAGCCGCTGAGCAGGAATTGCCTTTTCTCACGGCCTATTATAATCCCACAGCTGGGCAAAAGACAACAGCCACCCCAAAAGAGCCATTGCACCCCATCATGCACTTATCAATATCCCCTTCGAAAGAATTGGCATGATGTCATCAGAGCATTAGATCGGACTGCACATTGGCATTGCTTTGTTTTTTTCCTGGTGGATCTCCTGCAGCGGGATTCCCTTTGAAATCCTCATGGATCAGGGCACCAAATTTTGTCACCCACACTTCCAGAAATCCTCAAATTATTGATCCACATCAAATCAATCCACATCAGTATGTACCATGCTAATGGGCTGGTCGAGTGATTTACTCAAATGGTTAATACATGATACATAGGTTCCTTCACAAGCACACTTACTATTCTGTTCCTTACATACAGTGACAGATATTTAATAAGCCTCTGTTCGTTTTCCATTCAAACCAGCTGTGTGGCGTTCTAGACCTCATTAGAGAAAATTGGGACTATAGACTTTCTTCAAGCAAAAATCTAATTCTGTCCATTTTGGACTTTAGAGCAAAACTCCATGCTCTTAAATCACCTAGTACAGGATAATGTGTTACATTCACAATGACAATCCTGTTGTATAATAAGGGTGCTTGGATAAAAGAATTTGAATTGGGGATAACACGCCTATTTTACTACTGACATTGAATTCTAAATTACTCATGAAGTGTCAATGGCCTTCTGAGGTCACGCGACGGTTTAGAGCAGTCGACAGTGAGATTTGGTGGCCAAACAAATGCAATTTACTTTAGATTTTCCACATCAACCTCCCGAAATTGTGCAACGAGAAGGTTCTTTGCCTCTGGTGATGTTGGTTCCAGAGAGGGCCGAGTTTGGAGTGGAGGTTCATAAAAATGCAGGGGGGGGGCAGCAGTTGCGAAGCCAAATGGTGGAGCAAGTTTCTATGATTATAAAGGCAAAATGCTTTAATATTTAGATTAATAGATGGAGAAGGATGATCACTGTGGTGGACTCAGTGGGATCAGCCAAAAGAAGACGAGGAAGAAGAAACGTAAGGAAATGTCTGCTTCTCTCAGTGTCTTCAGTATCCAGGATCTGGAAAGTGTCATGCATACACTGCCCAAACAAAAAGGCCCATTCCAGCAAGAGGGTGCTCGGTTCGAGTCCAGGGCTCTGCGAGGGCATTTCTGTGTGGGATTTGCATTGTTTCTTGTTAAACTTTGAACCGTTCTACCAAAAAATGGTTTGAATACCTTTGTTGCAATCACCTGAATCCTTCAGGTAGCTGGCCTCACACGGGGGTGGTTCTGATGGTGGTTTAGTGCTGTTAGGCTTTAACTTCTTATTTTGTGTACACTGAATATTAAGAGAAAAGGGAGTGACTGCATTGCAAATCAAACAAAGAAATTCCTACGTGCACAGGTGTAGATACCCCGACCACCGCACAGACACTGCCTTACCTCATTAGGCCTGAGGAGAAAACAGTGCATGGACTTGTGGTTGACAGTGTTCTTCTTTTAATTTTTGATTGTTCATACTTTTATACACATCCACTTTGGTAAGGCAACACAGGATTGGTCAGAGAGGCGTGGCTAATTACATGGCATTCACTCTTCGCAAGGTCTCTGATTGCTACATGTGTTGCTTGGAGCGTGTTACCAGTTATATGTAACAATTGTGGTGCCAAACCATATTCGACTGCAGTGGCTTCGTCTTCACACGGTGATGGTGTTTGCCGTCGACCAGCTAGCTTCCTTGTAGCTGCCGTATTTTGTCACCAATCACAACCTTGCTGAACTGCGGTCAATACAACTTCATTACAACCTATACACACCGTGTTTTCACCCACTGCTCACAATTGCTTTTCTGCACAGCTGTCATTTTTAACTGCGCTTAACCACCTTCAAAACCGGCCCTGTGTGGAACTGTTTTGCCACACTGCCGTCTTATTTTGGTGGTGCAGCAAGGTTTGGAACTGTGCTGAAGCGCCATCAGAACCACCCCCATGTGAGGAAAGCTTATAGCATTAAAAACATCTTTTTTGTTCAGTTTGATGTCATATCCAAATGTATTGGATGACAAATATGTAAATACAAAGGATGATAATGCTGATTGTTTGAAATTGTTAATTTTACTAATAAAAACAAGAGTCAGTATTATTTCTTTATTATTTCTTATGATATTTCAAGCCACCTCCTTTTTCATTTATCATTATTATTATACAGGAAATTGTGTGTGTTTTTCTGTCCCCAGTCCATGAGTGCGCGTTCAGTCCGAGTAAGTTATTACCTTTGGGGTGAGCTATGTATTGTTCATGTTATTAGTACTAGACCTTTGAGAGTTCACGGAAATTGTACTAAAGTAAAGTAATATTACGATCGTCATTACAATTACATAGACAGGAACCTTCCAACAGGTCTAACATCGGGATCTAATTAGATCATTTGAAGTTTAACTTCGCCTTCAAGTTAAACAGAACATGTGTGTTTCCGAGTACCCATAACACACAAAAGGTCAGTGAATGTGTGTGTTTGCTCCTCCAGTCATTATAAAAGTGTTTTGTGTGTGTGTGTGTGTGTGTGTGTGTGTGTGTGTGCGTGCATGTGCACGCGCACGAGTGTGAACTAACGTTCACTATCCTTAAGGCCTTCACATTTGTCCTTGATGTTTTTCTCTTTGTTTGTCCTTCACTGCTCTTGTTATTTCTTTATTTCTGTCCTTGTCTGTCCTCACAGTTTAGTTTAGCCTCCTATAAACTCTAAACACTGATTAAATAGTGCAAACTGAAGTGCCTTTTTTCAGAAATAGCACCACAGATAATGATAGTGTCTGTGGATGAGAACTCGCATTATGAAGCATTGTAAACCATTACCATTACCGCAGTGCCATGTCATGTGACTTGTCAACCATGTTCCTCCACTGTAGTCTGTCTTCTGCCATCTGAATGAGTTCTGTTGGTCTGCAGGTTGTTGCTTACAATGATTCTGTCGATTTATGTAGGCCTTTGTCCCCCTCTTGCTCTTTTCCCTTCTATCTTCCCGGTTATACTACCGTGGTCTGTTCTGTATTTTCTAGTACTGTGTACCAGGTACTTAAGTTGGCGTTTCCTTGCTTCCTTTAATAATCCTTTCTCTGTTCCTGCTTGTCTGTGGTTCATTAGTCTTCCTTGCTGCCCATGTTATCCGTAGCATTCTTCTAAACATTCACATTTCCGCTGCCTAAAGTCTGCCCCTTGCTTCTGTACCTAGTGTCCACATTTCACACCCACTGGTTAAGGTAGACCATGTATAGGTTTTAAGTGCTTTGATCCAAGCTGCCATCTCTATTTTCAAGTAACACACAAGAACTTTCACTTTCTGGAAGCTGATTTTCATGACTGCAATCCTTTTCTTAGCTTCTGCTATGCTACAGGCATTTGTTGTTATGGTGCTGTCTGACACATTTGGCATTGATCTTTATATTGCATTTTGGAATAGTGTTGTCCAAAGTCAGATAATGTTGTGTTTTGTTACCCCTAGTGGTAATAAAAGAAGCATTATGAAGCATGTATTTTATTGTGCATCTTTACTGTTCATTTTTTATTTTTTATTTTTAAAATAAAATTGTTGTTTACCCCCCATTTCACTGGATTATCAAAGGCCAGCTATGTCTCTCACTGTCTGTGGTGAGAGGCATGTAAAAGAACCATTGCTGTTGTTCGTAAAGAGTGGGCCATTGGATTGAGAGTGGGCGTTGGCTGAGATGGGCACAAGCCTCCCAGTGACCCTAATTAGGATTAAGAGGTTCAGAAAATGAATGAATTTTGAATGGATTTGTTTTTTTTACATCTCATGCTTGCATGAAGAAAAAAATTATCTCGACACCTTTGGAGAATAAAAATACTAAAACAGGGAAAAGTTAAAATTTAATAATCTGATTAATGCTGTGTGTGTGTGTGTGTGTGTGTGTGTGTGTAGGATTTGGAGACTGACTGGTGTAAAGGGGTGAGTTATGTGTCACATGACAACAGCGTAATGAACTAATCTTGATGATCCTAATCATGTGTTAACAGAAACCTTTTTAATCATTCTTTCTTGAAGATGAGTAAAAATGAGCAAAAACTAAAATCGACTTTTGGTTTTCATTGGGTTTGTTTATGTTCCTCATGAGATTATTCACCAATCAAACCCAGAACAAATGAATTTCCTTTCAATTTAAATTAAAATGCAGTTTTATGAATGGTTTTATTGCCTGAGTGTGAGGTGAGAAAAAATCATGTAACTGAAAATCAAGTAACTAGTACAGCTGTATGCATATCTCACATGTGCCTAACCGAGGTCAGATTTTATACCACCTGCAGCTTCTGTCTTAAAATACATTAATCATAGCCAGCCAGCATGAATAATATCAAACAGAATAAATAAACCATGTGAGTTCAAATGTATTTTCTCATTTCACATCATGGTTGCAGCACCACTATGTGTCTGACAGTGTGAAATTTGCTCTGATCCCTTCTTGCTAATTTCTGCCGTGGCGACCAAAGATAAAAGGAGGAAAGTTGGTAGAGAGTGCCGCTGTCGTCAGGAGAAATGGAAATCACAATATTCTTTTAATGACAACTGAAACATGAGTTTGCATTATTTGTGAAGAGACTGTTGCCTTATTTAAGGAACATACTGTAATATATAGACAAAATATGCTAGTGTGTACATCAAGCTCTCAGGGCGTTCCTCACAGTGGCGGTCCTTTACAATGGGGGCCAGTAAGACAAATGAAAACATCACTAATTCAGATCTCAGGATCTCCCTCCTTATTAGCAGTGCCGAACATCATGACACAAAGAAATTCATCCTTTCCCCATTATTCCACATTCCCTCCATCCATCCATTTTCTGAACTGCTTAAACCTAATTAGGGTCAAGGGGAGGCTGGCGCCCATCTCAGCCGACTCTGAGCGAGGGCAGAGTACACCCTGGACAGATCGCCAGGCCATCGCAGGGCAGAAACACACTGAAGGCTATGCAGCCTACTCTTGAAAAAAGTCAGCACTGGTTCTTTTATGTTCCTCTCACCACAGACAGTGAGAGACATGGCCGGCATTTGATAACCCAGTTAGCTGCACTGGGGAGACAGCAGCGATAGTGGGGCTTGAACCCCTGACCTTGGGATCAGCAATCCTGCACCCTACCACCGGGCCTCTACTGCCCCAATTCTATGGACCTAATCATGTTAAATAAATTTTAAACAGTTTGAGTTTTTCAACATGACAAGCTCACAAAGTTGTAAACTGCAAAAGTGCAGATCCTGTGACTCTCATGGTGCGTGAGGCTGTTTAAACCTTTTCAAATTTAATCAAAACAATTAGCTCCATAATACAACTAACGCCATGCTAGACTGGAATGTTTTTGTGTGCTTTAGAACACAGCCTGTGAAATAATAGGGATACGGGGTCGTCTCTGAGCTCTTCCTCACCTTTAGAGAGAGAGAGAGAGAGAGAGAGAGTAAAAGGGCATACACACAGGAACCGATGAGTGAAAAGCAAATCGTGACACAAGCAAATTACTTAGCAAAGCACTAATTGTCCGTTCTGGTTGGTTTCACGTTTCCTGCTTCCAAATGTTTCCAAGTGAAACTGTGAGCAGTGAACCATCAGTTCCCTAATTGAAGTGTAGATCTCTGTAGATAATAAATAGCTTATATTATCATTAGCTTATTGTAGCTTACATTATCATAATAAATTGCTTATTATTATAATAATAATTATTATTGCATGGTAAGTATTCTCTTGTGCATCGGGAACCCAGGAGAGTTAAATGTATATAAATATATACTCATGGAAAATGCTACCTGTCTCAGAAATGTGAACACAAGCATCACTGAATGAATCATTCATTCATTTACAGAATTCATAAGCAAGCATTCACACTCACATCCACACCACGGTGCCATTTGAAACAGCCAAAATGTGCCGAATGTGCATGTTTTTGGACTGTGAATGGAAGCCGGAGTACCCGGAGGAAACCCACGCAAGCACTGGGAGAGCATGCAAACTCCACTCAGAAACGCCCGGAATTGGAACCTAGGACCTCCTTGCTGTTCGGCAGATCTGCTAACCACTACACCGCCATGCGGTGCGTTTTCGGTTATTATCATTCTAAAATTTCTGTGTGCACACAGAAAGCACAGGATATATACACAGGGCAATAATGACCTGTTGTTTTGGGATCTCAGTTTGGTGGCATCTGTCAATCAAAGGCATCTTTAAGCTCTGATTGGTTATTGCTTAAATTGCCTCGCTTGAAAGCTCAGCTCAGTTCAATTCTGTACTCGCACCCTTTTTATTGCATGAGAAAACTTCGCCTCTCATTGCTCATTTCACTGCCCTTCACTGACTCTACATGGTCACTTGTCACTCATTGCTTCCTGTGTGTACAGTACAGTGTGTGTATACAGAGCTAGCTTCGCCACCTGCTGTTCGACACGCAGACACACACACACACACACACACACACACACACACAAACACTCATAATTCATAATTAGTCTCTCCCATTGTTTGTCATTATGCACAGCAAGCTAGTGGACTTTACTAAATGAACAAACATCACTAAATTAAAACAAGGTGCAAACTCAAGAATGTGTTATGTTTTTATTTCTAACAGGATATGTACAAATGAAAGTAGTAAGCTACTGTATATCGCTAGCAAAACCAGACTACAAGCAGCAGGTAACTGCTAAAAATCTATGTCTAAACTTAAAAGGCTTCGGAGACGCTGTCAGTCAAAAAGAGGTTCCCAATTATCAACCTACCGTCCTGACCTGCCCACTCCCCACTGACTGCCACAGAAGCTGAGCGTCCAGGGGCAGGATGTTTTTCAAGCATTTGTCCAATGAATGTATCGCTTTGTTGCACGTATTTCAAATGCTATCAGAATCCAGAGAAGCTGTGCATCATTGGGTTTTAATGGAACGCACTGCCACGGAAACCCACTATAGCAGTCTGAACGTTAAACGTGTATTAATATATACTCACAGGAAATGCCCATAGTTTTATAATCGTAAACCCAAGCATGGCATGTCTAGTTATTATCCTTGTAAAATATCTCCGAGCAGTCAGAAAGCACTGGATATTTAGATACAGCAATAATGAGCTTCTCTTCCATGTTGATGTGATCGGAACAATTATGCGGAATGATACGGAAAGGTTTTAGTCAACTCCGTGTTTTCTGGATTCTGCCAATCATCGAAATTTTTTAGCTCTGATTGGTAGCTGCTCAAACTGCATCACATAAAAGATCAGCTAAGCTCAGCTGAACTCCAAGTTCACCCACTTCATCGCCTCTCACGATCACTGACTTGATGTAAATGACCACAACTCCAGGACCAGAAAATATCTGTGCATGGACCCTGCTGAGCAGATGGGGGGTGTGTTCCTGCATAAGTTCTAAAACTCTTTGACCAGCAGTACAGTCCCAGTACAGTCTGTCAACAGTGATTCCTATCCCGAAGAAGGGCACCGCCAAGGTCCTGAATGACCTTAGACCTGTGGCTCTCACCTCTCTGATAATGAAGGCCATGGAGAGGATCATAAAAGATCATATCTTCAAGGTAACTGAAGTGATGATGGACCCGCTGCAGTTTGCATACCGGGCTGGCAGAGGGGAGGATGATGCAAAGATATTCATACTGAATACCATCCACAAGCATCTGGAAATCCCCAACACCACAGCCAGACTCCTGTATGCAGACTTTTCATCAGTATTTAACACAATGCAGCCTACTTTATATATCTTCTAGCTGAGAAGCTTATCGTTCGCGACCAACAGGTCACAGAGAGTGTTGGTAAACAACTCCCTGTCCGACATCCTCTTCAATCAGTACCTTATTGGAAAGTTGAAATCATTCGGGGTTTACAAAGACATGTTTTCATTGAAAATGTAGTAACTTTTTTTTTCACTCTACAGAACAGAAACCGCCTGCTGAACACAGTTAAAGTCTGTTCAAAAATCATTGAGGAGCCTATTCGCATTCTTACCACCTTATGTGATCGGCAGACTGTGAAATCAGCTCAGAGGATTTTACAGAACCCCTCCTATATTCTGTTTGCTAAGTTTGAGTGGCTCCCATCAGGACGCAGACTTCGCAGTCCAGGTTGCAGTACACAGAGGAGGAAGACAACTAGAGCTGTCCAGCTCCTCAAAGTGTAACATTCTCCCAGTATAAAAACTAATGCAGCTACACAAATATACAAATCCAAAAAATGCACTTTATAAATTTTCATTATTATTCAATTCTGTGAATGTTGTCTGTTGTACTGTGTGTTGATTTTGAGTTGATTAAGTTCTGTACTTGCCATGCTGTAATACTACTACTACTACTACTAATAATAATAATAATAATAAGCTACATATATGATGATAATATAAATTAAATTAAATTAAAATAATATAAGGTAATGATAATAAAAGCTCTCATAGACCTGTTGAAGGGAACTTGCATGATGCAGCTCACAGTTTCATTCAGAATGATTTTTAAGGGGGAAACATGCAAGAGAGTTACCTTGGAAACAAGAGCTACAGTGCCTTGCAGAAGTATTCACCTCCCTTGGCATTTTTCATGTTTTGTTGCCTCACAACCTGGAATTAATGTATTGTTTGAAGGATGCAATCATTTCATTTATAGAACATGCCTAAAATTTTGAAGATGTGATTTTTTTTTTTTTTTTTTTTTTTTTATGAAGCAAAAAACAAATAGGACAAAATAACAGAAAACTTCAGCGTACATAACTATTCACCCCCCTATAGTCAGTCCTTTGTAGAGCCACCTTTTGTGGCAATTACAGCTGCATGTTGCTTTGGATAAGTCTCTGTGAGCTTGCCACATCTTGCCACTGGGATTTTTGCCCATCCCTAAAGGCAAAACTGCTCCAGCTCCTTCATGTTGGATGGTTTCCGCTTGTGAACAGCAATCTTTAAGTCTGACTGCAGATTCTCAATTGGATTGAGGTCTGGGCTTTGACTACGCCATTCCAACACATTTCAGTGTTTCCCCTTAAACTACTAGAGTGTTGCTTTAGCAGTATGTTTTGAGTCATTGTCCTACTGGAAGGTGAACCTCCACCCCAGTCTCAAATCACAGGCAGACTGAAACAGGTTTTGCTCAAGAATATCCCTGTATTTAGCACCATCCATCTTTCCCTCGACTCGGATCAGTTTCCCAGTCCCTACTACTGAAAAATGTCCCCACAGCATGATGCTGCCACCACCATGTTTCACTGTCGGGATGGTGTTCTTGGGGTGATGGGATGTGTTGGGTTTGTGTCAGACATCCTTGGTGGCCGAAAAGTTCAATTTTAGTCTGATTCAATTTTAGGACTGATCCTTGCCTGATTTTAAAGTGTGCATCAGCACAACAACGCTAGGCATGCTCAGAGACATGTTGTCTTGAACTCGTTTGATTGGTTGGGCCACGTTACTGACCCCTGCAGCATAACACATTATCAGCCAGTGCTGGGCTGCACAAACAACAAGGGCAGAAATCACGGAAACCATTTCTTTTGTGTTCCTAAGCCAGCTGAACACGAAAGCCAAGTTGGCAAAACATTAGCTGCATAAGCCATTTTGGATTAACTGTCATGCACCTATATGGCAACATTCTCAGAAACTCATAGTCACTAGAAGGTGACGTCTTACTGTCTCCACAAGACTCCTCCCTCTCTGGATCAAACAGGTAACCATTTACACCCATTTCCTCCAAATTGCTGCCATGGATGCTCCTTAAACACGTTTTGTTTTTATCACTTAAAATGTTGCTCACTGAATAGATCGGATTGTTTACTTGCGCTGGACAAAACAGACCAAGGAGTTCACATCACTTCCTGGGAAACCATTGGTTGAGCCACGGGATAAAATTACCCAGTGTTGTTTTTTCTGTATCGCTTAAATGTTTTACATGCACAGAAGTTATGCTGTAAGAATGACCAATGACACTACTCCTTAAGGAGTGGATGTTGAATCATAATACAACAATCACAATACAACAATCACAGTACAACAATCATAATACATGTTTATTAATCACAATCATAACAGAACAATCATAACACAGGTTTATTAATAACAATCATAACACAACAATCATAGCACAACAATCATAACACAACAATCATAGCACAACAATCACAATGCAACAATCATAACACAACAATCATAACACAACAATCACAATACAAGTTTATTAATCACAATCATAACAGAATAACACAGCAATCACAATACAACAATCATAACACAACAATCATAACACAGGTTTATTAATCACAATCATAACACAACAATCATAGCACAACAATCACAATGCAACAATCATAACACAACAATCACAATACAGGTTTATTAATCACAATCATAACAGAACAATCATAACACAACAATCATAATACAACAACCATAATACAGGTTTATTAATCACAATCATAACACAACAATCACAATGCAACAATCATAACACAACAATCACAATGCAACAATCATAACACAACAATCATAACACAGGTTTATTAAACACAATCATAACACAACAATCATAGCACAACAATCACAATGCAACAATCACAATACAAGTTTATTAATCACAATCATAACAGAACAATCATAACAGAACAATCATAACACAACAATCATAATACAACAACCATAATACAGGTTTATTAATCACAATCATA
>JAQMYF010000024.1:34628420-34639109 GCA_030014195.1 Neosilurus mollespiculum | reverse complement strand
CTCACACACACACACACACACACACTCACACACTCACACACACACACACACACACACACACACACACACATACATGTGCGAGTTCAGAGATGGTCAGATGAGGTGTAGTGTTAAACAGTGACATCCATGACACCTGAGAGAGAGAGAGAGAGAGTGTGTGTGTGTGTGTGTGTGAGGTTTTTTTTTTTTACTCAGTGTTTGATAGCCCAGGGGCAGAAGTACAGATGGTTTCAAAAACTGTGTGTTAAAGAACAGCAGATGTGTTAAGTTACAGTCCAGCACTAACACATGAGGTTGTGTTTAGAGTAAACACACACGCACACACACACACACACACACACACACACACACACACACACCCATCTCCAGACAGACAGCAGCAGGACAATGTCTCATTTCTTTCTCTTACTTGGTGCTCTACCCCCCAATTTCACCTTCTCTCTCTCTCTGCGTCTCTCTCTCAGGTTGCTGGCAGATGGAGTTGATCCAAACATTCGTCACCGTCTCGGCTGGACCGCACTCATGGTTGCCTCCATTAACAGACAGCACAAGTAAGTGTGCGAGTGTGTGTGCGTGTGCATGTTTCTGATGAACACACATTTGCCCAAGGCACAAAATAACTAAATAAAATAAATGTTGTCCCTAATCTGCTGAAGTGTGAAAGTTAATCACAATGTAAATTTCACTGAAATTCGAGAGTCGTTTGAGAGAAACTGCATTGAGATGAAAGTCAAAATCCAAAATTCCTTTTTCTCCAAGTTCCAGTTAGTAATGTTTATTTATTATCCCAAGAAAATGAAATGTAGACTTTGTGGATCATTTATTTCTTTTTATTAAAAATCTAAAATTCCTGACGATTTTGTTTTGGGAAGAATCCTGAAAGAAGAAACTTTATGCAATAATGAATGATCATGAAACATTATTTTATATAATTTATTTACCAATATTTAATAATTGATTGTAATAAATGAGTTCTTTTTGTGATGGTTTCAGGTTGGATTTAATTACATTTCAAGCAACTGAAATTAGAAATGATTCATCTTTCTCTAGTTACCGCCGCCCAGGAGGTTATATTTTCACCGGTGTTAGTTTATTTGTTTGTTTGTTTGTTTGTTGTAACTGTTAGCAACATTACTCAAAAACCTACGAACAGATTTTGAAGATATTTTCAGCATGAGTCAGAAATGATACAAGGAACAATTGATTACATTTTGGCAGTGATCCAGATTATTGTCTGGATGCAGGGAATGTTTAAAGATTTCTTAGCGTGGACAACGTAGTCATCCTATTTACTGTGTCCGGAACATACCGAAGTATAAAGTCCACGCTTGCGTTCGATGGTGTAATCTCATTTCTTTACGTTTCTGTACAACTTTTAGGCCAATTATCACAAAAATATCATCCGAGCGCAAGGCCTCTTATTCAAGGCAGGTCCTACACACAATGCAATCAGATAAATGGCGTGTTTGCATTGTAGGGCTCAAATAATACACAAATGTTGCATTTATAAAAATGCTGCATTTCGTACAACACCATATGGGGTACTGAGCGGCCTCGGGGGAGGTCTGCGCTCTCTGAGTGCTTTTCTAGTTTAGTTTGTTTTCTTGTAGAATTCACTTTGCTCAAAATCTCGTCTTTGCAATAATAACATGATAATAGATTTACTTTTATAAATATAACTGTAGTATGTTATTTTGCTTTTGTGAGGTGAATGTCAGTAGGGATTCTATAATCAGGTTGTAAAAGATTTTGTAGTGCTTGTGTGGGTTTCCTCTGTGTACTTCCAGTTTCATGGTTATGTGTGTGTTGGCCCTGCAATGGACTGGCGAGCTGTTCAGGGTGTACCCCGGAGTCAGCAGAGTCAGCTGAGATAGTGTAAACTGTTCAAAGGTTTGGGGTCACCCAGAAAATTTTCCTGAATTAATATGAAATATAGTCACATCAACAAGGTGACAAAAATACTTTATACTTGAAATAATAATTTTGCTCTTCAAAGTTTTTGTCTAAAATCCTCCATTTGCAGCTATTACTGCCTTGCAGACCTTTGTCATTCTAGCTGTCAATTTGTCAAGGTAAGATGAAGAAATTTCACCGCATGCTTCCTGAAGTACCTCCCACATGTTGGATTGGCTCGACTGGCACTTCTTCCGTACCGTACCATACGGTCATGCCGCTTCCACGACAGCTCAATAGGGTTGAGATCTGGTGACTGTCCTGGCCACTACAATATTAACAGAATACCAGCTGACTATAGTTCTTGCATAATTCGTAGGGTTTTGGATCGTTGTCTTACTGTATGAGGAAAGTGGCTCCAATCAAATGCCGTCCACAGTATTTGGCATCGCATTGCAGAATGTAGTGATAGCTTTTTTCAAAATCCCCTTTTACCCTGTTCAAGTCTCCCACTTTACTGCTACCAAATCACCCCCCAGACCATCACAATTCCCCCACCATATTTGACACATGATATCAAGCACTCCTCCAGCATCTTTTGCTTTATTTTATAAACTTAGATTCATCTATCTTTTCCCCCCAATTTAAAATTTTTAAAATTCTTTTTTAATTTTGCTATACTGTATTGATCCAGTAAGGGAAATTATTACCTCTGCATTTAACCCATCCAGAGTGAGCACACACACTTTTGTGCTTTTTATTTTTATTTTTTTTAACAACTCCAGGAGTCCCCTCTTTACTGTTAAAGCTGAACCTGGTGTTTTGCAGGTAATATTTAATGAAGCTGCTGGTTAAAGACTTGTAAGGCATCTGTTTTTCAAACTAAAGACTGATGTACTTGTCCTCTCTCCCAGTTGTTCACTGGGGTCTCCCACTTCTTTTTCTATCCTGGTTAGAGCCAGTTTGTGCTGTTCTGTTAAGGGAGTGGTACACACCATTGGATGAGATCTTTCAGTTTCTTGGCAGTTTAATAGCCTTAATTTTTTTCAGAACAAATATAGACTGATAAATTGCAGAAAAAAAACAAAATTCTGGCCATTTTGAGGCTGTAATTAAATCCACAAATGCCGATTTTCTATATATTCATCAAAGATCAATGTTATTGCTTCTTTAATCAGCAACACAGTTTTCATTAATGCTGACATAATTGCAAAAGGGTTTTCTAATGATCCGGTATGCTTTAACACGACAAACCTGGATTTGCTAACACATGATCAAATTGCTAAATTGCACAAATCATTTATCACACTAACGTGTATATATGTATTGACACCAATAAAGGGAATTTTATTTAACTTTTAGGAATTATTGCACCTCTGCTTTATTTACGTTTCTGAGAGTTCTTTTTTATGTATAATGGTCAGAAGCTCAAGCAGGAACCAAATGAATTTTACAAGCTCTTTATCTAATCTTTGGCACACGACACCCAAAAAGCTTAATATAATCACATTATAAAAATATATTATTAAATATATAAATCAAATATTTTATAAAAGATTCGCCTAACAATGATGCCGTTTAGTTTTCCTTCAGCACTGATAATTCTTCTCACTGTACTCAGGACCAAGTCAACACAACACACAGAACCCTCCAATGCTCTCACCTCACTGAGAATTAACCAATAATAGGCTAAATTGTAATCGTTTTGTTTCAGACATTATGTAAATGTATACATTACTAGTTGTTAGAGAGAAAATGGAATAGCCTACTCCCACCCTGTGTGTAAGAACCACTGAGCGCTATGTAGAACTCAGTGGCAAAAATGAGCAAAGTAGCTACACTGGCTACCAAACTTAAGAGTTATAGCCTGTGTCTTTATATGTATATAACCATAAAGAGATTACACACTTTCTTTTTCTGTCTTTTTTTTTTCTAAAGTAGGCAACTGATGGTTTTGATCTTTTCTACGACTTGGATGTCGTAATTATGATGATTTCATTTCTTCAGTGTTTGGAACGCTCACATACCTTGTGACTTGCCATATATTAGCAGATTAAACTGAACACGCAAATACATCATTGTGTTTTTTTTGTTTTTTGTTTTTTTCTCCAGAAGATGGCGTCCTGGGTTGCTGCCCATTTTACCAAAATCTAAATCTGCCCCTGTATGTAATCATATGCTATAAATAAATATAAAATATCACTGATCCCACTCTCAGATCTTGTCAGTTTTTATAACGATAATATAATTATAATGGTCAGTAGAGCTCCTTACATAATGAATGTGAAGCTCGATACTGTAAAATTGTCCTTTTTATGTAAGTTTTAACAATGAGGAACATCTGAAATTGTTAGTGCACATTGTAGGATTAACGTAAGAGTGTTATTGCATCATCAAACACTTGCTACAAACACTTAAGTTGAACTCATAGGAGACTTTAAAGGGAAATTAAACCCAAACTTAATAAGGTCTTGCATACGTCATATTTTTTGCACATCAAAACACCCTACTGTTATTACAATCTTCTTCGTGAAGAAAAAAAAACCCAAAACAAGAAATAAATCCTCACACAGAGGGAAGCCATTGTACGGCGAAAAGTCATACGTGGCTCGTAGCAGAGAGGAAGTGTTTTGCATATAAACGCACTGAGGCATTTTTCATTTGTTCAAGCTTGACTGATGTATTAAACATAATGGAGTATTACGTGCAAATGTGCTTAGTTTTACTTTATTCAGAAACACACTAGTTTATATCTGATTTATTAGTTTAATGTCTGTATACTGTTATTTTTGCCGTTATCCTGCCCCATATTAACTTACGTGTCTACATCCTATTCTTTCACAAGAGTGAAACAAACTACACATGGCGGCCTTTTCAAACATGCTAATGCGAACTATCTAGTGGATCTTAGCAGATTGCATATTTTTTAAATTTTGCTTTAACTGTTTGTCACATGACTTTAGCAATAGTATTTTAGAAATATTTTTCTGCATGCTTAATAGAACAGAGAGATAAAACAGATTCTGCCTTTGAAATTAAAAGATAGATGTAATTTGAGGGAAATGGACTGAAATTTGCAAGGTTCTGCTTTAGCTTATTGCATTTTGTTATTTTGACAATTAAAATTAATGTTTGCGTCACAATTACTTAATGTAATTCTTGTGTAGCAGTTGTTTAAACAGTGACATTAAAGTAAAAGTACACAATATATTTATTTTTTGCTGTTCTTGCTGTATTTGCGTAATTTGTATTTCATTGTGTTGTATTTGATATTTGCTTAAAAAAATCAGCCCAGCAATGAACATTAGACTGAAGATCAGGTAGCTATTGACAATAGTTCACAAAAATGCCTGTGGAAATCCCGTCATTTACTTCTGTAATCATCCTGAATGGTCCTTCATCCATCATGCTGGAGTTACACTGCACACTGGCATTGCCTTGTACATCAGAGTTCTGTTGAGCTGAGATGAGGAAATGTGATGTTAACATTATGCCATACATGGAGGGGTAATGGTAGTAAACAGTTGTATCAAAAGTAAACAGACACCATCGTTTTCAGAAGATTTTTATATAGTCATATATAATACATAATATTTATATATAGTATACATAGTAGCTGCGTTCACGGCGATACATCACAGCAGTACGACGAATCATTTGGAGTTTCTCTGCATCATCAGTTTCCTTCCAATGCAGATTATTTTCAACAGTCTGTAGACATGTCAGAAATCCCAGGTCGACCTGAGAGGGATGCTGTTCATTCCTTAGCTGGGGAATTGTACGATCACATTGCCTACGTCCACTCTCAGACTGACAGACAATACACCCTCTTTGACAATCAGAACGCAACAGAACAACTCGATGATGACATAGATAGTTACTATAAAAAATTATATACTGTAACTTGAATAAAATATGAACAATTTTGATTAACTGAGATAAAACTCTGTGGTGAGGGGTGTCCAGTTACTTTTGATACGTCTCTCTATGTGGTGTGATATAAAATAATCACAGGACAAAAGAACCATTCTACCATTTTTGAAGCCTGATGTTTAATCTGAGAATTAGTCCTTAAAGTCCAACATGTATGTATATATATATATATATATATATATATTTGCATATTTTGGTTAATAAATCAATCGGATCTCCAGTCATGAATGTTATTTTAATATTTTTCCATGTTTTGTTATAAAATGGAGTTTGGAGTGAACGGTATGACGTTAAGATGTTCCATTACCCACAATGTGGAGTGAAAAATCATGGCTTTCTGATAGCCACGGTGTCCCTCCTTACTAAATTCAATTAAAGCTTCACAAACACACCCACAGCCAGAGGGGAAAAAGTGTGTGTGTGTGCATGTGTGTAGAGGGGGGACGTCCGAATCCAATTTAGAGAACCGCACTCTGTGAGGTCGCGCCCTGGCTTTTGAGGCGAAGTGAAACAGATGCCATAGCGAGCGAGCAAACAGAGGCGAGAGCTGAAAGGTTAAAAAGCTGAAGTCAGTGCTGCTGTTCCGCTTTACTGACTGTTTAATCATTATTTACTGATTATTTCACAGCCCCTTATTTACAGCGAACACTGATTTTCTCTATCTTAATATCAAGTTTGATTCTTTTTGGGAAATGTTGTGTTGCTGTAAATTTTATTTGAGTAATAATAAAAGTAGTTTAATTGTTGTATTTTAACACTTATACCAAATCGGTGAGTTTTATTTTGTAGTTATACAAATTTTATTTTGTAGTTATATTCCTCTATTATAATCATATAAAACTGTTATCATATGTTCTTGATGTTTATTATGAAGAATTTTTCAAACGAGAGTAGGTATAGAAAATAATAACAAAAAAGTTTTCACACTTAGTTGCTTTGTGGCCTGAAATGTAGACACGCACATAAAAAAATAAATAAATAAATACGGTTTTTTTTCCTGCTGTATTTAATAGACGCAACCTGTGAATCACCATTCTTTACAAAACTGTTCAGTCTCAGTCACATTGTTCGTGTCACAGCTCATGTTTAAGTGCAATACTCATGTCTCGAACATCATATAACATTTTAGCATCACGCACCTTATGATTAAAAAGCTCTACTTCTCACCCTGTGTATACCATCCACCTTTGACTTATCATGCACCCTTCTGTGCATGTCTCTAAATGTGTGAATATGTGGATAGATGTATATGTTTTGCATAGACAGGATATACGTATGTATATGTGTCTATATGGGTACATATATGTGTATGTAGGTATATGCACATGTATAGCTTAGTGTAGTTACCTTAGTTATCTTTTGTGCACTTTTTTATAATTGCTGCTAAACAGAGAGCTGCTAAACTGATTTTTAATGTTCATGCAACAGTTGACAATAAAGATCTCTTATCTTTTTTATTTTTATTTTTATTTATTTATTTATTTTAAAATTTTTACAATTTATTTAATTTTATTTTTTTTCTTCGTTTTTTATTTCATTAATTAATTTTTTTATTGAAAAAGAAAAAAGATCTCTTATCGCCATCTTTATCTTCATCTTTATCTTGAGTGTTGGAGGATGCTGATCCACAGATTTTCAATAAGGTTTATGCCTGAGCTCTGACTAGGCCATGCAAGAACATTCATCTTTTTCTATTTCAGCCACGGTGTGAACAACTTTGCTGTGTTTCAGGTCTTTGTCATGTTGGAAGGTAAATCTTCCTAAATTTAACGGTAAAATGGAACATGGATATTGTTTTCACATGAACACAATGAGTTTTTTGGCAAGAAATCCTGTAACTGTTTCAGAATTCTCACAGGCCTCTTGGTAGCCTCTCTGTCCAGTTTACTCCCTGCTCTTCTATCCAGTTTAGAGGGACAGCATGATCCAGGAAGGGTCTTGACTTGTGTCTGTCCACAACTTCATGTCTGAGATCTTTTGACAGTGCCTAGCCACCCATAGTTGATTGTTTGCTTTCAGTTACACTTACAAGCTTTGGAATGTTCTAGGAATAGATCACTGGTGGAAGATGGTTTCCCCTGGTGTGCAGTAGAGAAGTTGATTAGAGATGTATTTTTAGGAGGATCCTTTAACCATCATAGTGTTCCTAGATTTTCATTAAAAAATGTTTTCGAAATGAATGAAGTTGGCAGTCGGTGTATTGTATATCCGTTTTGCTGTCGTGCGCTTATAGGCATTATTCTGAAACCTACTGCAGATCTCACCATACATTTCCCCCCTTCTTTATGTCTTCCTAATCCACAGATCTGATCATGTCCTGTGTTATCGACTTTCCTAGAAGACTCCGCCTTCATTTTACAAAATCGTTCAGTAGCTTGCCCAATGTCACAACAGTAAATGGGTGTGAGCGGGGCGTAGCATCAGTCAACAGAAGTGATATCGTCTCAACCGACTGTCAACATACAAAAGCCTGAGTGTTTGTATGTGTGTGTGTGTGTGTGTGTGTGTGTGTGTATGAATGAATTATAGCTCGGGGTGTGAGTATGTATGTGCCATGTTAAGTGCGTGTTCAGACAAATGCCTTTGCGTAAATGTTTATGACAAAAAAATAATAGGTGTCTGTTTATCATTATGAGTAAACATGTTTGTTTCTCTCTACACACACACACACACACACTCTCTCTCTCTCTCTCTCTCTCTCTCTCTCTCTCTCTCTCTCTCTCTCTCTCTCTCTCTCTCTCTCTCTCTCTATAGGGTGGGTAGATTAATGACAAAAAACTTCTCAGCCACTGCACACTGCTCCCGGGTGTGTGTGTGTGTGTGTGTGTGTGTGTGCGCGTGCGCGCACATACGCGCATGCGTGTGTGTGTGTGTGTGTGTGTGTGTGTGTGTGTGTGTGTGTGTGTGTGTTTTTACGCAGCACTGGTTATGAGTGGTATAACTCACAGTTCCCACAGCAGTGTCTCTGTCTTTCTGTCACTCAGACCCCCTAGTGACCAATCAGAGCTGTGGGGTGAGAAAGTGCACAAGAGAACGAATGACAGACAGAGAGAGAGTGGGTAATTCTCTCTGTCTCTCTCTCTCTGTCTGTCTCTGTCTGTCTGTCTGTGTCTATATTTCTGTTTCTCGGTTTCTCTCTCGCTCTTTCTCACTTACATTCTTTCTCACCCTTGTAATCGGGTTCTTGTTCTGTTCCATTCTTCTATTTCCTTTTCAGTTTTTAAAGTCTCTTCTCACAGCAACAAATTATTAACAATTGGGTGGATGATTGGATGGATGGGTGGAATCATCATTACACTGGAGTTGTCTTCCTCTCAACACGTGTGTGTGTGTGTGTGTGTGTGTGTGTGTTGGGATGGAGACTGGGTTTTTTGTTTGTTTTTCCTCCCAACAGTGTTTCAGTGCTTATAAATCATCTTTTCTCCAACTTCAGCAAGAGCTTTAGAGTATCAGTGTGGATGATTTGGGGATGGACCGTGTGAAGAAATGTGGAAGACGTGGGAGTGAGCTGTGTCAGTGAAACGGTGTTCATGAAGGAAGAATAACGAGAGGAGTACCTACCCCTTCAGTACTGACTAAATACAAACCCAGTCCGTCATAGCAGATAATCAACACGACATCGTTTTTAGCGATTAGCGTTTTTAGGCCAATTAGCTCCCATGGACTCCTGGTCAGGCATCAACCTGGATTCGAACTTGCGATCTGCAGGTTGATAGTCACGCACCTTGTCGATGCGCCACCCCAGAGCACCTTTTGTGACCTTTTTTGAACCGCATTGAATACAACCTTGTTACAACCTTATTCACACCGTGTTTTCACTTAGTGCTCACTATTATTTTGTCACACCGCTGTCATTTATTCTGTGCCGAAACCATATTCAAAACTGCCTCTGTGTGAGGCCTGCTACTAGATGGATGGGATGGATGGGTTCGTAGGAGAGTGGAAGTGTGAATGATAAGTAAGTAAGAAAGCAGAAGGTGGATCATAATCATGATAAATAGATGGATGAGAGGAGAAAACATGGAACAGTTTGAAAATATCTTTTGTTGAATAGAGTGTAAGAATAAATTGGGGACACCTTGAAAATATGGAGAAAGGGTTCCCAAAAAAAAAAAGAATCAAAATGAATTTTTGTCTTGGTCCCCTGTAACCCCCTCTACATACCGGCTGAAAATGTCACCCCCTTATTCAGACCCAAAATACCTAAAATTGCCTATTAGTGCTCTAAAATGACATCATTCTTTTCATAATTTCTTGATGTAGCTCTGTACCCTGTGGTGTGACTGGATTGAAATTTCTGAGATTATTTATGCATAAAGCCAAATTTGTTGGTTACAGATGAAATCTACACATGTTAAAAGTTTTTAGAGTGGATTTTGGCTGCCATATTGGATTTTCAACCATGTTGAATTATCAGTGGTTATTTTAGGTGATGTATTTAGATTCAGCAATATCAAAATATGTAAAATACCACTTTCTGTTAGAGCTATAATCTTATTTAAGAATGCTACAAACCGATATGTGGGGGGGGGGTATCTTAGGGGTATATACAGGGGGTTACATTGGACGGTGTCCCCAAAGAAAAGTAGGATTATCACAACTCTCCTTTACTGCTGGTAAAGTTTTCAGCTTTAAATCAAGGGATTGGATGAAAAATAGCCGATGTGTTGAATTAGTCATTATTTAAGCAAAAAGACGCAAAAAAGCCACAGCCATATGAGGACAGGCGGAAGAGGGCCGAGCGAGAGATCAAGGTCTGAGCAGTAACACTGAACAATGTGACTGCTGCATTCACAGAGATGTTTAAAGAGCAGCGGATGGTCAGAAGGCGGCGTGTGTTTGCATAGCTTTGATGTGTGTGTG
>JAQMYF010000024.1:34615920-34623420 GCA_030014195.1 Neosilurus mollespiculum | reverse complement strand
AGTTTCTACTGGGTCCATGCAGGCCTCAACCTCCCAACAGATGTGCAGGTCTAACTGTTTGCCAGTTCTTTTTCTTTAAAAAATTGCAGTTTTCTTGCACATCTGATGCAGTTTTGTATATTTTTAAAAAGTAAATTTATGAGAAATGTATTATATTAGATTTTAAACCAAACTATCACAAAGAGTTCATCAGCATACTTACTGCACACCTATCTAGATTTGCTTCGTGATCATGTAGATAAGAAGTTTATTGTTAATCTGAGATTAATATTATTGCTTAAGTAAAGATAAACTTTGCAGTTGTTGTAGTGACCTACCTTCATCTGCCACTTTCTCAATTGGCACCTTGAGCTCATGAGCCATGAAGCCAATGACAGAGAAAATCACAAAACCAGCAAAAATGCTAGTAGCACTGTTTGTACATGTCACTATTATAGTGTCCCTGTTGGAGAGAAAAAAAGTAAAAGCTATAAGAAAAAATGTAAATTCATGAAGAAAATCACAGTATGAAAAATAATCCCAAAATATACAAGTATCTCAGCAAAGAACTGCACAGTATGAGAAATTATTTTTCAAAGTGAACCCAATTAAACAAATGAGCAAAATATTATGCTTGGTGATTTATTCATAGAATAAATTGATCTCATATTTGTGAATGATAAAAGTATGAGAACTTTTGCTTTCAGACCCCCTTGTGTGACTACTAAACTGTAAATAAACATTTCTGGTAGCTGTTGATCAGTCCTGCACATTGAATTGCAGGACATTTATTCCATTCCTCTATGCAGGACATCTTCAACTTCGCGATGTTGGTGGGTTTTTTTCCACATGAACTGAGAAGCAATGTTCCTTTTTGAGAGCAGTGGCTTTCTCTTTGTCACCCTGCCAGTGAACTACTGTTGTTCAGTATTCTCCTGATGGTGGACTCATGAACATTACCATTAGCTACTATGAGAAATGCCTTTGGAAACTCTTTTTCTGACACCCTCTGAAATCTCTATTTGGTAGATCCCAGCTCACCTCTCAGTCTGTGAACACAATCATGATGACCCACCATCTGGCCAACTGTATGCCAATGAAAACAGGTCAAAAGCACCGTTTGGTGTTCCCTCTCACCATACCTTATTACCCATTGCAGAGCCTCTGAAGTTAGACAGACACTTAAATGCAAGGAGCAGAGTCATATCTCTGGTGCCACTGCTGAGGCTGTCAGCTGGTGCTCTAACCTTTTCTTACACTTTGCCTTAAGACCAACTGACAACCCTGTTAGCATAATAAATTACCACCCCTTTTCGCCTCATGGAGCTAATTTCCTTCTATCTATGGTTTATTTATTAAAGCTGACATCCCCGTCAGCCCCATGGACATATTCAGCTAGTATCTTCAAAGTTTTTTCTGACATGATTCTCATAGCTGCCCAATAGTTAGCTGGCTTTCCCTAGCCACATGGCTCTGAGTGACTAATGAGCCATACTACAGAACTAGTGGACATGTAACCAGTGTCTATGTTTAAAGGGTGAACACCAGCTGAGTGCCTTGGCATTGACTTAGAAATGCAATTTCTGTCCTCGGACTTTATACATGCTGACTGTGCACCTCGACTGGTAAAATTAAACCTTAATTTGGAGTCAAAATCTATAAGTAACATAGACTTATAAGCTCAGTAAGAAGCAAAGATGGTGATCAGAGGGATTTTGGTACCTAAGTTGGCAATAGGTAATGTACAAACAGTGATGAAAAACATGCAAAACAGTGCTTATTGGGCAGGACAACATTAAGCCAGCATTCCTATGACACATAGTATTTGGGATACTTACTTTAGGTTTACCTCAGTCTAGGGCCTCACCAGTTGCCCCATCATAACCCACCACTTTGATAGTCTAACTTTTCTTTTCCAGTTCTTTTCTCAAGAATAAACATGCAGTAAATAAACAATATCCCCTGGTGCTAAGCAGTGTCTACACAGTAAACTTCAGAGCTGAAGAAAGTTCAGTGGTTTCCATCTGATTAAAGGGGCTGAAGTAGCTCTTTAAACCTTTATATTTTAAATGTTATATTACTTTAGTGAGCAGCATGGTGGCATAGTGATTAGCACGTCCTCCTCACAGCAATAAAGATGCTGGGTTTGAGTCCTGGGCTTGCCAAGGGAATTTCTGTGTGGAGTTTGAGTGCTTTCCCCATGTTTGTGTGGGTTTTCTCTGGATACTCCAGTTTCCTCTAGTCAAAGGACATGCACATTAGGCTAACTGGCTGTGCTAAATTGCCCCTAGGTGTGAGCGGTTGTGTGCGTTAGCCCTGCGATGGTCTGGCAAGCTGTTGAGGGTGTACCTCACCTTCGCCCAATGTCGGCTGAGTAAGACTCCCGCCTCCTAATATGATTAAGCGGTTTAGCAAATGATGAATGAGTGAATGAATTACTTCAGTCTCAATAGACTGCATGTTGGGACAAAAATTAGCTAATTTACTAGTAATTAATCAGTGAAAAAATACCTATAGCAGTTGTTATGAAATTTATTGTATGAGGAGAGAGTGATTAAGCCTCCCCACGCTGCAGACAAAGAGAAGAAGATCTGAGTGGCAGCATCTTTCCATACCTGATAGTATGAGAGAGAGAGAGAGAGAGAGAGAGAGAGAGAGCTTGACTTACTGGGTTAATATGTTAATTGGGATATAGTGAAGGAACTGATTATCTCATGTTTATATTTTGTGGTATATCAGTCTGCCTCTTACTTTGGCATCATTGAGTTTTTCCCATTTTGGTGTAATGAAGTAAAGGATACCGGATCCTGCACCAGGCAGTGTCACACCACGAATCAACAAAATCACCAAAACCACATACGGAAAGGTGGCAGTGAAATACACGACCTGTGACACAACAAAGAAACAGTTTAAAATGTAAAACAATTAAAATTTCCACTTAGAAATCAACAGACGAGAAGATTTTCTATTAGATTTTCTCATATTTCTGCATAAATTTTTTTACACTGGATTATTTAACACACAGCCGAGGTGTTGAGGGGTTCTGGTTTGGTGGCCATAGGATCTCATCTCTGCTTTTTGCAGATGACGTTGTCTTTTTGGCTTCATCAAGCCGGGACCTCCAGTTCTCGATGGAGAGATTCGCAGCTGAGTATGAAGCGGCCGGGATGAGAATCAGCACCTCCAAGTTCCTACCCTCACCTATGGTCACGAGCTTTGGGTAGTCAGCGAAAGAATAAGAACATGAATTCATCAGGGTCCATCCAGGAGGAGCTCGGAGTAGAACCGCTGCTCCTCTGCGTTGAGAGGAGCCAGGTGAGGTGGCTTGGACATCTGGTTAGAATGCCTCCCGAACGCCTCCATGGTGTGGTGTTTCAGGCATGGCCAACCGGGAAGAGACCACGGGGTCGACCCAGAAAATGCTGGAGGTCTCTCGGCTGGTCTGGAAACGCCTTGGCGTCCCCCTGGAAGAGCTGAAGCAAGTGTCTGGGGAGAGGGACGTCTGGACCTCACTGCTTAGGCTGCTGCCCCCACGACCCGACCCCGGATTAAGTAGAGGATGATGAAGATTATGTTGATGATGGGTTATTTATTTACTGTCACTCACTCATTTGCCACGCCCCTTAATCCTACTCGGGTCTCCTCATATCTGTGTTAAAGGATGCAACATACATTGTTCTCCATTTTTACTGAGAAATATCTTCCATAACTCTTTACCCATATAAGAGTACACCATCTGAAACTCAGTGCTTTACTTTTTTTTCTTTACTTCCTTTGCATTTTTTATAGGGTTAAAAATCAATAGGATGTTTGTATTTCAGCTCTCATTTTGAATCTATAATGAAGACAGAGTGCCAATGCTAGTGCTAACACAACATTCCTTCAGCAGAAAAGAAAATAGTATTCATTCATCATTCATTTTCTGAAGCGCTTAATCCTCATTAGCGTCGCGGGGAGGCTGGTGCCCATCTCAGCCGACTCTGGGCGAGGGCAGAGTACACCCTGGACAGCTCACCAGGCCATCACAGAAAATAATATTCCAATAAAGAAAATAATATTCCAGAGTTACAGAATGTTTTTTAACAGGACATCATTTGCGCCTAGGGTAATTTATCATATCTAAAACATCTACTGCCATGTTTTATGGAAGGTAGGATGAAAGTGGGGAACCTGGAGTAAGCCCATATAGATAAATTGAGATTATTATATAAAATCTCCACACAGACAGAGATCAGAATCAGCCTGGACACCCTGCAGCTTCTTACTAACAACTTGCTTATATCAATATGGAGGATAAATAAACAGAATACCACATCTCCTAATGTTCCATTATTGCCATTTATATATCCCAGACCTCTGCATTTATTAAGATGTTCAAATCAAATTGCCCTTGTAAAATATTTTTTGATATTCATCTGTAGGTAGCTCAGTGGTGTAGAGGTTAGTACATCCACCTCACAGCAAGAAAGGCCTAGGTTCAAGCCCCAGGCACAGTGAGTGCTTTTCTGTGTGGAGCTGTGTTCTCCCCATGCTGGTGAGTTTCCTCCAGGCACTCTGGTTTCCTCCCACAGTCCAAAAACATGCACATTAGGCTAACTGCCTGTTCCAAATTGTGTAAGTGTGAATGGCTGTGTGTGTGCTGGCCCTGCGATTAAGTGGAAAGCTGTTCAGGGTGTACCCTGCCTTCACTCAGAGTAGGATGAGACAGGCTCCAGCCTCCCTGCGACCCTAGTGGGATGAGCAATTTGGCAAATGAATGAATGAATGGATCTTCTGTGTACATCCATCAAATTTTTCAACTGCATATTTCATCCATGAAATTCAGTTACTGCAGTGACACCTAATGGACACAAGGGGGCAGTATACACCATTACACTCGGCATTAGAAATCCCAACTCTGGCACTATGCTAATTTCTCTGTAATGAGAACTTCCTGTAAAGAGCAAGTGATTAATCAGTAATGAAGGCTGGCTGTGGTTTTAAAGAGAATGAATCAGTTAGCCTTTTTACCTTGCCTGAGGACTTGATTCCTTTAGCCAGGGAAGCATACACAATGAGCCATGCCAGAAAAAGGCATGCAGCCAAGGGCCAGCGAATATCTCCTGGATACTCAATCCCTTTGGAAATATGCAGCACATTATATCTAATAAGAGAAGAACACAAAGACGCAATTAATATTTCAAAAATGAGTCCTTTTGCGATTATTATTATTATTATTATTATTATTATTATTATTATTATTAATTACATAGTTGTTTAACAATCCCTCACTTGAAATATTCTTCACTGGGGCTGACATAGGATCTGTTATCCATTGTGATATTTAAAAGCTTGCTTAAACTCCCAGCAGCATTTGCAGATAAACAATATGTCGTATTTTTAATGGAGGTGATGTTTCTGTCTCGTAGGATACAGGAATCTGTTACACAGGAAAAGCAGAAAGATAAGAACCAACAGATATGAATGTAATATATGGCAAAATGAAAGCAAATGGAAATAATTTTAATATTCAAGGAAAAGATGGTGAGCGTGGTTCAATATAGATTGAATTTCTGTAAAATGACAAAGCGGTATACATAAAAATTTATAGTGACAAGCAAAAAAAAAAAGTCCTGCATGCTAATATTTTGTTGGTGCGCCTTTATCCTTGATTACAGCATGTAATCCCCAATGCATCGTTGCTCCAGTTGGTCCGGTCGAGGCTCAGCAACATTAATGTGGCAATAAAATGAAGTCAGCTGATGATCTGAATGTAGTGAATGAGCAGGTTATCACATCAATGCACTTTTTGTTCCCTGATGGTACGGATATAAAATGGGGACTCGAATAATGAGCGAGTGGTTCAGGGAGCACGAGGAATCATTTTCACATATGTATCGGCATCGGAGTCCCGACCTTAACCCTATTGATATTTAATATGTTTTTGGGATGTGTTGGAGAAGACTTTATGGAGTGGATCAGTTCTTCCCTCATCGATTCAACATCAAAAATAAACCCAAATCTGGATGTAAAAATTGTGTAATGTTGCTAAGGTTGCAGAAACAATGCCATGGTGATGACACGCCATAATTAAGGCTAAAGGCGGAAATATATGCAGCGTATATTGGATGTTAAAGGAAGGACACTTACCACCTTTTGGATAATTCCAAAGTGAACAGTATTTTTAATGGGCAGTTAAATGTTCATTACTGAAGGGAGTTTGATTTATTTTACTCTGAGTACAAAAAGGGTGGTGGTACGTGGTGAAGTCACTGATCAGTGAAGGTGAAATTTAAGTATAAATCACAATAACCAAACATGGACAAAAGTTTAATTATGCCTACAAAGTGAGCTCACTTCTCCTTCAGGAATATTTGTGAGTCTATCTGTTTGGCTGTTCATTTTCGTGGTTATGATAAAGCTATCCATCTAACATCTACTTAGCTAGCTCTAGCTATCGAGTACTAATTAAATAATTTCAAATGCACTGCAGTTTTCAAATTCTTTTTCAGTGGCTGATTAAACTATTCACTCTTTGGCATTTTTCCTATTTTGTTGCCTTCAACCTGAATTAAAATCTATATTTAGGGGGATTTTATTAGTCGATTTACACTACATGCAAGCAACCTTGCTGATGTAAAATATTTGTGAATCCTTCATTCATTTATTTTCTTAGCCGCTTATTCCTAATTAGGGTCGCGGGGAAGCTGACGCTCATCTCAGCCGACTCCAGGCGAAAACGGGGTACATCTTGAACAGCTCGCCTGGCTATTTTAGGGCAAAATATCTGTTGTTGTAAACCAAACAAAAAATAGTACAGAACACACAAACAAACAAAACAAACAGAAAATTTGAGCGTGCATTATTGATCCTATGGACAGATCTGCTGTGGAGCTTTTCAGCTACCCTTGGTTTCTTTGTTGCCTCTCTGATTTATGCTCTCCTTTTCTGTTCTGTAAGTTTTGGTGGACAGCTAAAGTTTTCTAGGCAGATTTATTGTATTTTTTCTAATTAGTAATGATGGATTTAATAGTGCTTCATGGCATTTACCATGGAGTAACTTAGTCATGGCACTAAGTCATGGCACTAAGGGCAGTGGTGGCTTAGTGGTTAAGGCAATGGGTTCCTGATCCCATGGATTCCTGATCCGGGTCAGCGGTTCAATCCCCACTATCACTACTGTTGGGCCCTTGAGCAAGGCCCTTCATCCTCAGTTGTATAAAAAAAAGATAATTGTAAGTTGCTCTGGATAAGAGCGTCTGCCAAGTGCTGTAAATGTAAATTTACAAGTTTTCAGATTTTTATATAACCCATCTTTTCCACAATTTTGTCACTGACTTGATTGGAGAGGTATTTGGTCTTCATGGTGTCGCTTTATAGGTGGTGCCATTTATTGTTGTTGCAGACTCTGGGGCCTTTTAGATCAAGTGAGTGTGTGTGTGTGTGTGTGTGTGTGTGTGTGTGTGTATATACAGTGAGAGTAAAAAGTATTTGATCCCTTGCGGATTTTGTTGGTTTGCCCACTAATAAAGACATGATCAT